>VUQR01016684.1:75666-102205 GCA_015108515.1 Hemichromis elongatus
GTCATACTTAGGTCTACATTTGCCAAGTTCATCATTCATTTGAAAAAAGAAAAAAGGGTCAAAGTTCTCATTTGATTAGCAAAAATATTTATTTGCTTGAGGCTGAGATATGAAAAACAAACAACAAGTAAGAAGTTTTTTAGAAGCAAAAAACTGACAGAGTCAAAAGCACATTAAAGACCGCAGGAACCAGCGGATCGTTTTTGATCGTTTTCAGCTCCATTTACTTTACTTTTTTATATCTATGAACAAACGTATCATTAAAAAAAAAGCAAACTCTTCCGGCTCATTTTAGTTGTTACACACTGCTTAGATACACACTCCAGCCTGCATGATTCCAGTTTTAGCACCTAATAATATTTATTTATTTTAATTATATTTCCCCCAACGTCCCCATTTGAATATTGCATTGCCTTACAGCTCGTTTGAGTTATTGCTCTGCACTGTACACCGATGAGGAAAGGAGACATCAGGCAAAACCTCTTAATGACTAAAAAAAAATCTCTATTGGTGAAATACAGTGCAGCCATTCACAGTAATATTTATACCGATTTCCTAAGCCTTACTTACTAAACACAGACTTGAATATGCCTTTGTAATTACTGTCATTAGGATAATTTGGAAAGCGTGTGGCACATGTTGCTGGAACGAGAGCACGCGTAATCTCTCCACCCGCTGTTTTTTTCTCCGTCAAATCCACGTTGAGTGAACATATCTTAATTGAAATCGTCGGTAATAGCATTTTTGAAGGCCACATGACTTTCAGTCTTCCTGCAGCTGTGCTTCCACAAATACATCTGTGTATGTGGAAATCTTACTGCCATTTAAAGATTCATGAAGCCCAAATCAAGGACCTGTTGGTTCAGACCTCTAGCAGAATTGCGATGCACAGCCCGAGGTTTTCGGTCGCCCTAATCAAAGTAGAAACGGGGCGGTGCCGAATTCAGGTAACAAGATCACAGTGTAATGTTGTGCGGCGGAGATGAAAGGCTGCACTGTGGCTGTATGCGCTTTGTTTTTGTGCATTTAATTCAAAACAAACAAAGAAGCTTTACAAGCAGGTTGCCTTTAAAGCTCTGTCTTAGCAGGGCACCTTGCTGCAAGAAAAAGCACCAAGACAGTAATAAATATTGTAGATCCCTGCTGCATGGGATTGTACAGATGACATCTTTCTGTGGAATTCAAATATCTGCAGTCTACCCGTAGTTTAAAGGCCCCGTCAGATTCATCAAGCGCATCCCTCAAAGGTGTTTCTGAGGGGCCCCGCGTCGTAGCGGAAAATCAAATAATATATTTTCCTCACTACAGAAATGTGGTTGATGTGACCCGGCAGGGCTGCTTCTTACAAACTACATTATCACTTCATGTTGGATCGAGGCTTCATCAGCCCCTTTACACAAACCGAGGCCTGTAAAAGCAGAGATGATGCGTCTGATGCTGAATTTTCTTAACCAAAGCTCCAGTTATACTTTTATTCTCACACACGTAGGCATATAAGCAATAGATACATGCGCTGTTGCTTCCAGTATTTTTAATGAAACATCTAGATTCCTTCCTTACGGTGCAGTGAAATCAAAGTTATTGTCATGTCATAAATCGCTGTCATGTAATGAGTATTATAGTTTCTGTATCAGTCATTATGGTGAGTAAATAGTGCGCTGTGTGTGTTTGATTTTCTTATGTATTTTTTACAGAAATGTGTTTACACTGTTTACATAAAGTTTTATTGTTTGAGCTTGTGAATTGTGGCAGTGCTGCTTGTTTTTTCAGTCAGTCTTGCCTCACACGTTGCAAAAGTACACTCTTTTTCACATTTTATTCAAATTGCGAAAAAGGAGCGTGCAACAAGCTGTTGAGAGCAGCGTCACCTGGTAGCTCATTCAGGCTTAGGGGAATATTATAGTAAGCCCAAAGCAATGAAACAGCTGGCAGTGCTGCTCGGTGACTTTCTCCCTCTGTTTTTGCTCTGGGCCCGTTGTCCCTGTAGACACTACCAGGGCCATTCTTACAGCATGTGTAGAGCAAAACAATCATTGCACTCCCACTGTCCTTCAGTGTGGAGCCAGTGCATACTCACTCAGTCATGCACACACACACACACACACACACCCACCTCACCTTCTTTTCAGCACAGTAAAGCAGTAAAAAAAAAAAAGAAGTGTGCCAGCGGGCTGAGAGTTGGCTTTCAATTTAAGTGGTCTTTGCTTTTACTCGGAGAGCTTCTTGACATTTGAAAGCAGTGCAGACTGTATTGTACTGTACTTTATGCTCGCGTGGATGTGTGTTGGTGCCGCATTTGCGTGACTCTAGAAGAATGACACATTTCTTTGTGAATTGTTGTGATTGACAAGCGCTGATCGGTGCGTCGTAAAAATGCCACCTAAAATGTGGAAAAAGTAGAGACGGAGCCTTAGTGTCCTACGCAGGCAAACCTTAAGACACACGCCATAATGAAATGAATGCATAGCTCACTTTATGCATAAAACATATCAGTAAAATGTTAGCTTTGCGTGTTTAATACTTTTTGTCACAATCGTTGGAAAACATTCGCGTGATGTTGCATGTGCGTATGATGGTCTGTCATCATCCTTTTGTAACTGCTCCCCCTCTTGCTCTTTACCCCCTTAGCCTATTTAAGTGTGACAGAACCTCAGTGACACTCACAATGGGAAAGCTCTTTGAAAGCCAAGTGTATGAATAATCACTAAGACACCCCTAATCCATTTTTAAAGAAGGGAATATTAATGCACTAACAACTGTATCTGCTCAGTATGCGTCAGATGATTCCAGGTCTGCAAAAAGCCCCCTCTTTCATACTGGAGCTTCAGCAAGCATTAGGGGATCGCTCTGCACTCTGTCACCATGACAACACCAGTTCCATGTCCGAGTGGGTGTACACACTTCATTTAGTAATCCTTAGCGAGCAACGTGGGACAGCTGTGTGCATGCTGAGAGGGTTTAGGCTAGCAATCATGCCAAAATACACTTAATTTCTGGAAATGTGGTCACTCTTGTGGGTATTATGGAATTAGAGTTTGAGTGGCAATGCCTGGCAACTACTGTATGCATTACAGTTTTACTGGAAAGAAATTTGATCTTTATCTGAACAGGTACTCTCTTACTGCCATGGCTATTTGCCTCAGCGCTACAGTATGTTAAGAGGAGAAATACAAATACAATCACTTGATTAATGTTGAATTCTATTAACATTGAGCCATCACAGAGGCACGCTCACCCGTCTTACTGTAAGTGGGAAGAGCTCCGTTGTGTCTCTCTACATCAACACATATGCACTGTGTGTACACACAGAGTACTAGAGTTTTAGAGTTTCTGTGTAAATTACAACAAGAAAACACCTCGTTCACTCTGAGTTTTTTAGAGCTATGTAGTAGGTGGAGCTTCACCTGCAAAAACCCACGGTACACTCACACAGTGGATTAGGCTGGCGTGCTGACAGTGAGTTACTTTGACAGAGTTTGAGGAATAGGAAGCGTGAGATGCTACCTGCTTTTTGTTTGTTTTTTGTTTTTTTCACGGGCCATTGAGCACATTGAAAAGAGCATCATGACTGACAAAAGATGGATGAATCCTCTGCTCACAGTGACTGGCACGTACTTGCTATCATGTGGAAGCAGTGTTTAATTAATACAAGCGTGAACGAGCTGGCGCCAAAGTTGGACTGTCATTGTTTTGTTGTGATGGGATTATTGTTACAACTACTAATAAGTCATGTAATCCACAATTAGGATAAGTGTGCTTTTTTAGATAAATAGCACGTTTATTTAGAACAAATAAATAGAATAAGGTACAATAACAAGATTCTGACACTTCTAAGGACCTACCCCCCTTTATATAAGAATAAAGAACAAAACTAAACGTTATCAATAGATATGTCCACACTGATGTGGCTTCTTGTGTTTTTTCATGACCCACTTTGATAAACTGGTCAAAGAGCGACAGATGCTAACACGCTAACAGATTCCTACCCCATGCAATCATTGCTGAACCTCCTTTTAAACAACTTCCTTGTTCTGTTTTTCTTTTTGTTCAGTTTAGTTTTTTTGGTGGGAAATTAAAAAAAAAAAAAAAATCAATGTTAATGGAAGAAAGACGACACATTGCAGTCGACTGCCGTTTTTTTTACTTTATTGATAATTTTTCTTCAGTTCACCCTGAAGTATTTCTGTAAAGTTTTCTCTGTCTTGTAAAAGAAGACTTCGTGTTGATGCACAATGCTCCCACAGTCGGCTCTGATCTCTTTGCTTGTGGCAAATTTTTATAATACATTTTTATTTGTGATAATATATAAATCAATACATTTCAGTGACATAGCAATGACACTGCTGTCTGCCCTAATGGAGAACGGTTAGCGAGTGAGCTACCTCTGACTTGAATTGAAGACAGCTTAGCCAGTGCAGTGAAATCATGAGTACCAAGCATAAAACACAGTCACTAATTTTAGGCATCAGTCATAAACTTTATAGAGACACTTAATTCTATTAGTAAGGATCATACAAACTAATAAGATTACAATTCGCTCTCCATATAACATATGACTTAGCGCATAAAAATACCGGCTGCAGTTTTGGCTGAATTTCCTAATGGACTGTAAGTCATTATGTGCTTTGTTGATTCTTAAGTGTGGAAGATAATTGCCAACAGGCAACACAAAGTGGTTTGATTACTGTCTTTTGCTTGTGGATCATAATAGAGCTGCACCCCTGTTTAAAGACTTCAGGAAGCTGTGTAAAATGTAAACAAAAATGCATCGATTTGCAAGTAATTAAACCCTGTGTGTAACTACGAAATGCACAAAGACGACACAATCCCAGTGTTTACAGGGGTTTTATGTTCTTTGTGGAAAAATATGCTCGTTTCGTACTTGACTCCAGCAACATGCGTCAACAAAGCCGAGACAGTTTAGGCACGTTTGCCACTGTGTTGCATCACGCTTTCTTTTTGGGAATTTAGGGGACAAATTGCAGTCATTTTTGAATGTGATTTTTTTTTAATAGCCTTGCTTGATTCAGCATTTCAGCTGCTCAACAGTTCTCATCCTCCTTTGTCATATGTGCCATTTCTCGGTACACCGAGTGTTTTCAGTGGGTGACAAGTCTGGACTGCAGGCAGGTTATACTGTAGAGCTCTCACTACTAGTGAGGCATGCTGTTTCTGCTGTGTAACTGTCTTGCTGAAATATGCAACTGATCCCTGAAATCTCAAACTTCATGGTCGTTCAGTAGTAGTTGTCAGCCCCCCCACTTGCATACATAGATTTGGACACATAATATATGATACATAGATGATCCCCAAATTCATACAATTTTATGTTGAGGAAAAGTGATCCTTAAAATGTTTAACTGTGTGCCTGCAGTATTTCAAAGTGGCAGAGCGCTGCTTATCTTTAGTTCTCTATTACACAGCATCTCTTTGATGCTCATTTTATACCCAATCCTGTTTAACCTACTGGTGGGATTACCTACCGGCACTTTATTCTACTCATTTTAAAACGGCAAACAACAGTTTATTAGTAACCAGTTTGTGTTATCTTGTCTTTGTGCAATTTTAATAAAGTGTAAGGTTTAAATGATCTTTTGGAAACAGGGCTATAAATAAGACCGCCATGTCCTCATGCAGCGTCAGGATGACGCACACAGGTTTGTATCTCCCGTTCTGTTGCCAAGAGTCGGATTATTCAGAAGAAGAAGAGGAAGAAGAAGCCATGCTACAGTAAATGTGTTCAAATATTTTTTAGCCTTTTGGAACAGTTATTATCTGGGATGGTACGTGGCACATAAAAATGAAGGATTGATTAGGCTGTGGAGTGCTGGCCGCTCTCTGAAATAGCACGGTACTTCACTTCTAAATGAAGTCTAGATTTTTCAAAAGATTTTGTAGTTGCTAAGAAAGTGGCGTCTTTGAAGTAAGCATGTCCCCTTGGTAGTTATTCCTGAGCTCTGGGAGAGCTCAGGAATAACTGGGAGGGCTTGTCTAACATGTTCTCACGCATTCGCTTCGTTTGGTGTGTTTGGGGGTCATTTTGTGTCCAGTCGTTCTCCGCTAACACCAATATCTTGCCACAAAGGATGTCTTCATCTCATCTTTTTAATTCTTTATGTTTTTGCCCCTGATCTGAGGATCTCAAATAGTTGAATTCTGTGAACATTATCAATACTGAGTCACCGCTTCGAGTTTTGCTTTGCCACGTGTAATGCAGACACACCATGCACAGAGTGGAATTTACTGGAATATATGAAAGTACATCTGACATTTGAAGGTCTGCATTAACTAAATATAGACTGCATTACATTTACCTTCGTATGGTTTCCTATAGATTTGTATAGTGCACTTTATTATCTATAATACATGATGGCCTAGAAGAGGAGAGAACAGAATGTGGACACGGCAAGCTTTTAACTGTGGACAGGTAACAAATTACAAAGGGGGAAAAAGAAAAAACAAAAACATTGTCTTAACTGGGACATCACATGCTACAAGAACAGTAGCCTGTCTCTGCGAGTGTGCTTTGGGGGAAAAAACACCTTTTTTCTAATTCCCGGCCTTTTAAGGATGATGGTGGAGAGCGCTGTCTGGCCTTTGAGACCGAATTCTCCCCACAGCTGTTTAACTGGACTGAGAGATGGCGACTGTGAAGGCTGTTTTGTGGCCGTTTAGTGATATAAAATATTTCACATCAGTTTCTTATCAAACCATTCAGTGACACCCCTCCACCCACCCACTCCTTATAGATAACAGCACTGTCATCCTGTCATCCTGCCAAACGTACAGTCATTTTCTAAATTCATGATCTTCTTAGTTTGAAACAAGGATCATTTTCAGTCTGTCGGATGGCTACTTTGTGTCTAGTGCATAAACATTTAACAGCATCTTCACCTTTATACTTGCTGCGGAGTCTTTTGCTGTTGAGGGAACATAATGCATCTCCCCTGCAAAGGAAAATGTGAATCACAGCACAATTTCTCGGGTTATTCAGGCAGAATTTTTTATTTTTTTTTTATCCAATAATGCGTTTTTGTTGTCATTTTCAGTGTTTATTGGGCTTAACTACAACAAAAAGATGAAGAGCAACTCTTTATTTGTCTTAAGTAGAACTTTTCTTTTTCTACTCTCCTGGCTTTGCTGTGCGTTTTCCATTTCACTTCCTTTTTTATTGACTGCTAAAGAACCGATTGGGGGGAAATGTATGATAATTGTGCCACATCCGCAGTAGAACAAGCAACATAATGTGACATGTTTCCTTAATTTATAGTGGAGGACTTACCAGTTTGAGCAATCAAGACACCCACTTAGAATTAATGGTTTGGCATTTTGTAGTAAACCTGCCCACACTGAGTAATCATACTAGACAAAATAAACATCAAGTAAATTGTTGAGAAAAAAACCAATGTAACCCTGAATTATCATCATCACTGAACAACAGATTTAGTCTTGAAGTCCGGTTGTGGTATTTAACGCTGTCCAGCGACCGCAGGTCTCTCGGTAAAAGGAACAAACCTCAGGATTGCTTTTGTTTTTCCTTCGAGGAGTCTGGAGTCTCATGGGGAGAGAGCACATGGTTTGAATGGCAGTCATCAGTCTTTGCTGGTGCAATCATGTCACTGATGTTATAGCCCCGAGCGACCATCAAGACCGAGACGAACAAATCCAGTCCATCAAAAATTTGCCAAAAAGAAAAAAAAAAACCCTTAACTGAAAATGGAAACACAAGGCAAAAGCGTGCGAATTGGTTTTGTTTTATGAGTGATAAAGATAAAGAAGACACCTGTGAAACTTCCTGTATGCTCATATATTAAACTCTGCTGGCTTGTCCAGCATAAAGAAAGCAACCTTTAAATGTATTTCATGAAAACATTTAAACCTGTTTTCCACGTTTGTTATCTCCACAATTAAGCCCGACCCGCGCAAGACAACCGCCTGCAATCTTTTCAATCCTGTAAAGATGGAAATTTATTTGCCTCTTGAAGGAAGGTAGTGCTGAGATAATGGTCTACATGTGTCAGTATTCCCACAAAAGGGGGGGAAAAAAGAAAAACACGGATGCGTTTGTAAGCTAATGGCTGCAGTTGATGATAAAAGCCGAGGGTTTTACCAGGAGAGAAAAGGAGAAATGATGAAGAATGTTAATAATGACCCGTCAGAGCTTTTCAAGCTCTTATTGCGAAGAGCATCTGTGTGCAATTTAGGTGTTGGAAAAACATCATTCAGAAGCATTAGAAAAATAACTTTATGCTAAGAGAGACTTGTGTCTTTTACTCAAGGTTAAGCTGTCCATAGCTGACACGCCATTCTAACAAGGTTATATTTGTTTTTGTTGTTGACATAATTCTTCTGTACGTCAGCGAGTCTGTGCAGAAGGATTGACTTCACACCTTCACTGTGCACTCAAAAGCCTTTAAAAAAAACTATGATTTAACACATGGATGCTGAGTCACGAGCCTATGTTTTTAGTCGTATTAGCTTAATGGAATTTATCACCTCTTTGCAAATACTTGGATTTGATAGTTGGATTCCTTTGAATTTAACGAATGACTGGGTTTTCCTTTGAAAGCAGCATTCAGTTCCTCCTAAATCAGGGATAGAAAGGTCATTTGTGTTTGAGTTTACTGAGATAGTGAAGTAGCTGCCAGAGTCTCTATGAGCTCTACAGTAACAAACTGTCCTTCCTGTAATAACCCTCCTTAGTTACAAAGTGAAGCGAGTCTTTCACCTCACAGAAACACAGTTGTATAAATATTTATTTGATGTGGAAGAGTTGAGGATACAAGTGGAGGCATCTGTACTGGTGAAATAAGAACTGCTTAAATTTTCATGAATTCACCAGTAGTCTGGTTTTTGGCGCTTGCCCACACTCTAATTGGCATGTGGCCGTTCTTGTAGTGAAGAACTTCATGAATTATGCACGAAAAACAACTTACCACGTGTCCCATTATAACCACAATGTGCAATGCAATTTTCAGTCTGCTATTCTGGAAAAAGGCAATACTTCAGACAGTTCTATTCTCATTACAACCCAACCTTGGTTTAGCATTGGGATCAACCAGGTACCTTGTTTCTGACCTCTCCGGAAAACTAAATCTTACCCCATTAGAAAACTCTTCTTGATGATTAAGGCCCCTGCTTTTTATTATCATGACCTGTTAAACAACCAGGTGTAAAAGATACTCTGTGCTTTTATCTCAAAACATATTAGTTTCAATGTTACTTTTGCTAAAATTGGGACTTGGAAGTAGAGTTTTGGGAGGTGTGACTGACATGCTAAGCTTTCCGTCTGGGGTTCGTATCCTTTCTGGTATTTTCAGACACACTCTACTTGTTAGTCGCTGTTTACTTTGTTTTTGACTTCAGTTCTTTGTCTTCAGTAATTATTAAAAAAAACAGTAAACCAGTGGTTCTCAGACTTGTGTGGTGTAGGGTGTGAACTATTTCTTTGGCTTCTGCAGTGTGCCAGAAAAATGTCCACCGCTGTAGAGCTCTCCACAACCATAACCACACCTTTAGGGGAAACAACCCCAAAACCTTTTCCTTTTTGCTAACTTGCCAAGGTGATGACTCCCATCCCACGAATATGGCCCATAAATACATGCATGTCATAATTTTACAGCCTTCTGTTGTAAAAATGCTCCTTTATGAGCTGTGGTTTAACAATGTGCTTTGAGAGCGAACCAAGAATCAAATTTGATCCAAAAAATTATTTATGGCCAAGTAGATTAGTAATGTAGCTGATATTTATTCAGCAGGAAAATGAGGCTGAGTGTTTCATATCAAATAATTGAGGTCACATGTAAGAAAACATATGAGGAGACTGCGGTGTAAAACGCTGGCTGCTCTTGGTTTTATTTCCAAGTCCTTACATGAACCAGCTTTGGATCTTGAGTCCTTCAAGAGGGTTTAATATTTTAGTAATGAGAAATTGCCGCATTAAATTACACGTCTAAGGGTCAGAAATTATCCATATTTAATTTGCTACAAAATGAAGATTTACTGGCCCGCACTGGTGGATAAAGTAAAATATTAGTACTGTCTGCGTTTGAATAAACAGGAGAATTGCACTATGGCTTCTGGGGCAAATTATTATATAGAATCGTTTTTGTTGCGAACTTTTAGTTTTTGCACGAAGGACTTTTTCTTCATAGTTAGTCTTTGCATCTTTTGCATCTACCTGGTATGCTCCGTGGGCGACGCAGACTATAACATCCTGTATATTGATGTTGACCTGGCCTGTCTAGCATTGAGAAGGCCAAGGGTAGCCACGCAGAATGCAGGAGATTATGCTTCTGTCAAGTCACTGAGTCGATTCTTTTTTACTTTCCTGTCATCGCACCTATGATTCATTTAAGAAGTTGCATTCCTCAGCCTGGCCGGGCCAGACAAGGAGACCAGTGATTGACAGGTAAAGACATTACTATGCGAAGGGAAAGAGAGTACAGAGAGATATGAATATTTGAGTGGATAGCATGAAAGAATCTTGTAATTGATTTTCTATCTAAGCTGCCGCTTCATTTACTAAATAAATGCACTCACTTAGGTAGCGGGTTCATCTTGTCTTCTTCATTGTCTCATTGTGAAGACAAACTTTCTCCCATTGTGTGTTTTGATGATGATTTTGCAGCTTTTAGAAACGTTGGCTTGATTGTTTTTATAGCCTTGCACTTACCACCACGGAGCTTCAAACATTTATCCTCGCTAAAAGTAGGCCGCGCTCAAACGAGCTTGTGTTTGTCTCTTTCCGACAGATGTGATCCACACCGTGGGGCCGGTGGCCAGAGGTCACGTGGGCCCTACAGAGACCAACGACCTCACCTCCTGCTACCTGAACTCCCTCAACCTGATGTGCGAGCATGACTTGAAGACTGTGGTGAGTACAGCGCGCACGCAGGCTGAGGGAAAAACTGGACTCTGTTCAGAGCAGTTTAAAAGACATAAATTATATGCTTTTGGTGTTTTTGTTTAACAGCGAGTAAGCCTTCAGTGAGAAAAGCTGTGTTTGAAAATTTTGGAAATTTGGAAAAGGTACGGGAACAAAAGGATTTAGCATCTTTCATTTTAGATACAGTTCTGAAAAGCCTTAATCTTCTTTATTTAAACAAAAGCAACAGAGAACACAACAAAACGGTAATGTTTCATGTTTGTCAAATGAAGGCTTTTAATGTAGACTACTTTGGGTTGTGATTAAATGAAAGGCAGGCCTTTGTACCCACCTCTCTATTTTACGACTGTGAATAACCATGCTGTTATTTTTTTTTATTTATTTGTTTGGCAACCCACTTTAAGGTTAAAAAACTCTGCCCTTTCTCAAATTCTACAAAGGCTTTGGTGTAGATTTGTGATGTGTCATTTTCGTTTTCAAGAAATTAAGTCTCTTGCACCGAGAAGTAATTTGAGACGTTTCTTGGACACATCCGTGCCACCTCTTCAAGCTGAATTTTCTTCCTTAAAACACCAGAAAAACAATGGGGCCGGTGAACGCAACTGAATCATAAGGGCTTTAGATGAGACAATGCCCACACAATCCACAGCTGGCAGATGATCATTCACACACTATCTAAGCTTCTAGCCAATGCGCGGACTGTATGTTTCAGGCTGGGCTGTGTGATATATGGATTTGCCCTGCCCACAGAGGGTAAACAAAACAGTGTCACACCAAATAGCTACAAATCCCACTTTCTGTGTCAGAGTACTACCCTGCAGCCTCATCAGAGGTCAGTCGATGGAAGAAAAATGAGACATACATGAGTGCCGGTTTCATTAAAGACAATAATGACAAATTCCTGCTCTGTTGATGACTTATCGTCAGTGCAACAGACACCTCTATGTTGCAATTAAATGGATTGTGAAGCCAAATGTCTGAAGTAGTTAGGTTTTGCTGCCTCGAAGTTATATGGTAATCAACAGCAAGTATTGTCCAACTTCTTCCACTAAAGATGAGTCACAGGCATGACATTGCATTAGAATATTACACAATTACACTGTGTTCTGCTCATGAAGTCACTGGCAAAACCTCGGCAAAATCCCTTGGCATCTCGGGCCTCTTCACAGGAACACGCCGCCTTGCTTACGTGCTTTCCTCCACAAACCACGAAGTCCTTGTTTTTTTTGCACATTCCAAAGGTTTATTTAGATTAGGTCTATCTCTTGATTTATTTATACAACAATCCATATATTTATAAGAAACAGCATTTCTGTTTTTACTAGGAGCAGGCAGGACTCTGTCTAATATATTTACACAGCTGCTGAGAGTTGAGCAGGCCTTCGGTGAAAACAGTGGTTTTCTGTGATTGGCTGGCCTTGTAGGATGAACATTACATTATCTTAGCCACAGTCCATTTGGTCTCTCCTTGCTGCAAGGACAATAGACAGCCTTTTTACCAAAACAGAAAAGGAAATAGCTGTTTCTTTCTTCAAGCAAGGCTGTGGCCCTGATTTAGTTTTACTCCGGCTTGCCTTGATATGCAAGACACACTTGAAGAGAGGCTGAAAGGGTTCTCTGCTAATTCTTTGTTAACCGACTATCTCGCAGGCTCTTGGTGCACAACACAATGTGCGTAGGTTTCTGGTTAGCTGTTCAGCACTAAGCTCATTTCAGCCTCTCTGAAAGGGTCTCACTATGAGGTTTGCTGTTTGAGAGATCCCAATGACGACAGGCCCGCCGCCAAGTGGGTCTGTAAAGTGGGCAAAGGAAGGCAGGACAACAGGGAATCGTAGATGGCTGCCTCCCTAAAGGGGATTCCAGGGCATTACAGAGGAATAGGAGTCAAAACAAAGCCTAACACAAGATAAACTTCAGCATGAAAGGAGAACCGATTGGTTGCTAATCCCCATTTCTTTAAGCTCAAAGCCACCCTTCAGGCTCCAAAACTGTATGGCTACCACAGTCAGTGTATCAAAAACTTCTTGTGCATGTCAAGATGGGGAGTTTACAGAGAATACCACTAAATTTCAAGACTGGAAATGCAATTACCTTAGGGCAGCTTAGTGTGTGAGTGTGGGCTTACTAGTATTCCAGTGGTTAGAAATTAGATAGAAGAGCATTCCTTCTCCTACACGGCAGCTCTGTAGGAATGCAAGTGAGGAACATCGAAAATGTGACTTTTAGAAAACTTCAGGCAGTTCCTGGATGGGTTTCAGAAATGTTTCAGATTTTTTGGGGGTAAATTTCCTGCGTAATATTTGTATGGGTTAAATGTCCTGCAACACTTGTAGGATGTACAGTAGAATACTTTTACCGCTTGACCGATTTTGCATTTTGTCTTGTTCTCCGGATAAATAGCAGGCTGGACGATGTGCCGTTGAAGCGTGCTTTTCCAAATCATTTGACTGCAGTGCACGCTGGAAAGTGATAGCATGCGTTTGTGCACACATAAACTTTGCCTTTTACGTGCGTCATCCTCGGGCATATGTGAGTGTGCCCGTGTTACTGCAGCATCTTTACTCAGTTCTTCTCTGCCTAGAGGACTCGCATGCTTCAGTGCTTTTTTTTTTTTCTGCGGCTGAAAGAGCAGCAGGCTGTCACAGCTCCCTGGGCTCTGACTGACCATAGCCCACAGCCAGGATGCCAGCGGTCCAGCAACACACAGGGGAGCTATGGGAGCGTTGCAGCTTGTGAGGAAAGTTGCAGCTCTAGACTATTGAGCAGCACGTTGTCAAACAGCCCCCTCCTCTGCTCATTGCTTGTTACACTACACTATGTTGTTCGCTTCCAAAGGCGACTCAGGTGAAGAACTAAAGAGGAAATATTGGACTTGTTTAAAGATTGATTGTAGTTATGTAGTAATAGGTGATAATAACAGTATTCTAGCTAGAGTTTAACTCCATAGTTAAGCCAGGACATATTAAATGGCTCTAATAAAGGTTTCTTTGATATGTGAAGCAGTTTTTCTTAAAGGAAATCAGGAAAATAAAGATTTTCTGTAATGTGTCTGTGTGCAGAGGTCCCAACCAATGCAGTTCTTTTGCAGCCATGAACGTTAATAAAGACGTTAGTAACTGAAAGGGTATTTTTTTCAAGTTAAAGTTTTCATTACTTGGTAAAAGTCAAGTCATTTGCCTGTGTGCATGTATATTTTATTGATACACTTGGGACCGTGTGTGCTTTACATGTATATGTGTATAGTCAGAAACTTGCGGGGTGGGGCTTGTCTCCAAAGAGTCGAAAAGCCTGAACCGAGGAGACGGTAATACAGGTCCCCCATTATAGTTAGTCATGGACAGCTGCTCAGATTCTTCCCTGGAAGCAAGTATAGCGTCTATCAGGCAGAAAGAGATATGGAGGGAGACGCCACCATCTGGAAGTCATTCAGAGTCATTCAATATTAACCGCTTCTACTACAGTATGACTGTTAAAATATAAAATACCCAAGTCTTTATTCATATTATCCTTTAGGAGAGTGTCTTGTTAAGATATTAGAACTAAGATTTTACCTCATTGTACGTTAGGTAGAGGACGCGTTTGACTTATTGACTAATGATATTGTGGCTATTGCGTGCCTCTTTTTTGTTTACAATTTGACTTTGACGGGCCACAATTTGATGGCTTTTGAAACTGTTTGTCATTAAGCTATTTCTGGCAGCATATCGTGGGTTGGCAGCTGCCAGTGCGGACAGTGACAGGGTCGCAGACTGTATTTAGTGGCCTCCTCTCTGACTCCCATGCGGCCTGGAAGTGTTTAGCAGTCATAACACACAGGCTTTGAGGAGATCCAGCAGGGAAGCCACAAATTGCCGTTGAGAAAAATGCTGAAAGCCAAGTGGATTGCAGATGAATGGTGTAGAATGATAGGATTAGCTCCCCCCTTTCTCTGTGGGCTTTTTCCAAGGCTGCTAGGAGCATTAGCTTTCATTCATTTTGCCCGGGAGCGTTCCCAAAATGCATTCCCACAAACAATATCTTATAAACATGCACACTCGGCTGGAAGATGGCAGCTGATAGCTCCTACTGGATAATGTGTTTGACATGACGGTGACAAAACAAACCCTTGTATCACAGTGAACTTGCCCCCAAGGTGTCGTCAAGATAGAGACACTCTGGGATTTGGGTGATAAGTTGAATTTAACGTCGTCTTATGTTTTGTTTTGGACCTTCGAGTTTTAACAGCATCCTATCGGCTCTCAAGAATGATATAAAATATGCTGTAAATAACTTTTACTGTTCCATCTTTCTTAATGTGGGTCACCGGTGATATTGAAAATGTGTTTTTTACTACTGCATTTAAGTGCACTAGAGGGTCTTTGTTTTTATTTATGTGTCTAAATATTGCCATATCAAACTTAATGACTTTGTACTTCATCCTTTTCCATTTTGGTGTACCCACTTCCCAAGTGATTAATTAATTTTCATTTATGCACTGAGCAGGTCACAGACAAACCATTCCTCTGTGTGCTTCTCTCCCCTTAATTTTTTTTCTTTTTTCTTTTTTAAAAAGATGTTTCCTGCTTATTTGCTTGCAAAATGCAGTTGTTGTTGTACCTTCATCACCTGGTATTGCATTTAGTTAATGTTATTTAAGTTATAAATATAAACCCTCATATATGTCATAGGGATACATAGTAAATAAATGTGATTAAAACAGATACTACTTGATAGTGTAGTAAAAATCCATTGCCTTTAAATATATCGCAGACCGGTCCACTCAAATGTGTAATTGGTGGATGTGTATACTGGCTGTATATGATTGGTTGATATAATTTTTGCTAACCCTGATGATGGCTGAAGGCCAGAACGAGCTGGTCGGGCAATAATGTTTTTCTTCATATAACAGATGAGTTGGAGCTTCAACCTCTTTGTTTGTACTTCTCTGTGTAACTGGAAGTAGCTGTAGTTTGAGCATGTACCAGTTTCCAAAAACAGGAGATCATACTTTAACCGTTAGGTATCAATAAAAAGTTTCCCCTTGAGATTATCCCTTAGCACACTGCAGCAGCACAAGAGCAAAGGGGCGGATTAGGACTAGTGGATTGATCCAAAAATAGCAGCCATGCTGAAGTCCAGAGGTACACGGGAACTGGGCCCTGAAAGGGACATTGACCAAATTTAAATAAGATGTTTTTTTAATGATTTTATGGACCAAGTCCCAGATGTTTTTAATCACATCTTCAAATTATTTTTTAATGACTTGTAAATATTTTTTGTCCACAGCTAACCATATTTGCAGTCCCTTTTCATTTTCTTGATGTCAGCAGAAATTTGTTTTTGTAAATTTAGTTTTGCTTTTGGGATTATTATACTCATCTGTTCAGACAGAATGCTTTATTTTTCAGCTGTGCTTTGGTTTGTTTTGTTAATATGTGAGCAATCTAGCTTCTTTTTTCTTCTTTTTTTTAAATCAGTATCAGTGTAATGAAAAAATCTAGAATAAATCGAGACACATGGGCTTTTTGGAGAAACTGTAATGTACTGTAAATACATTTTTAGGGTGTTGTCCTTAAATTAGCCACAATATGTGATTATAACACAGCCCCCTTCTGTAACCAATCATTGCTAGGAGCACACTTCCATATACACTACATTACCTGCTTGCATCGACAAAAGTTAATTAGTCTGAAGCTTTCAAAAGGTCACACCGACATTTAAATTAGTCATTTCTATTTGTCTGATCCAAATCATTGGCAACACTGGGCCAATTAGATCCAATTATAGTGATGGTGGTTGCCGTGGTATGCCACCTAGTCGGAGTTAATGACCACTGGAACCCCAATTACCTGAGCAACCTAATACAGAAGGAGTCAACCACAGGGGAAAGGAGGAGCTTCAGGTGCAAGGAGAAGTCAAAGCCCTGCCGTATCACCTTCCCGTGACACCCCTTCACTCCGGTAAAAATTCAGAACTTTATGTGAGGTGAAATGTTAGGATATGTAAAATGTGACATTTCTGCACACCTTGAGAGGGGCAATCACAGCTGATGGGTATAGAAGAGGTAATCTCCAGAGTGTCTATGTGCAGAGGGCTGATATGAACATGCTAGCGTCTTGATTACAAGCAGAGTGAGACGACATCAATCACCAGAAACACTAAGCTCTGTCTTCCACTAAAGGCTACTCCATGGCAGCAGTTGCATGATATGTTAATGTACCCTGACAATAATAAAAGCGCTTCCCATAATTTAAGTACTAAAGCATTCTCAAGTAGTATAAGACCCACTCAGCTCTCAGGCTAGTTTTACTTCATCTTTTTCTCTTCTGCTGCACCTGACTGTGAGGAGTCTCCTGAATTTCTATGAAGCTCATATCTCTCTGTGGTACCATCTGAGAATAGAAGCGACAGCTCGCACCCAACTGAGGGACTGTCAGAGGAAGTTGTTGATTGAACAGATGTCGTTCCCACCAGACGCCATGAGAACGAACACCACAATAAGCATGCATTAATTAAACATACCTGAAGAATGTGGGCAATGCCGGAGAACAAAAGGCATTTCTGTCTATCTTTGTTGCCGCTTCACAACAGGAATGAGAAAGTGAGTCGCTCCTTACCTCTGCTTTGACTTTCAGAGAATACAGAGAGTTTAAACAGGCTACAAGCTCAGAGATCAACCCAACAGAATACTAGCGATAATTAGGTCTGATTAGCGGTGTCTCGTTCAGCTACGGTGCAGTTTTAGAACGGGTCATTTGGAACGATGCTGATTTTCAAAGAAAGTCCCAAGTCATTTGCCTGAAGGAGGCTTCTTTGGAATCACATTGTTTCTGACAAAAGAAAAACTCTCGAACAGACGATACGTGGACGGTGGCATTTGTTTGCTTTGAAATCTCCTCAGCCTGAACCAGTACAGACAAAAATGTTCTGGTCCTTGCTCAAAGCTTGTTTTTCCACCAGTAGGCTCCCATCTGTTTCGAGTCGTGCTTGAGTCTGAAATACCTGTGTCATCAAACATTTCCTCCGCCATCTGATAAATGCTTCGTCTTTGATCAAAGGAACTGAGCATGGAGGAAGGATGCGAAATACATTATTGTACATACAAAGGCTTTTCTCATAGCCTGACAGTTACTCTTCAACTGAGTAAATCTCAGCAGTCTCACGGATGCTGTAACAGATTGGTGTTCATCGGCAGCAAACTCAGTGGAATGAGTTCTTGTTTACATCATTATAGATAATTACCATGCCGAATCAGTCCAGCCAACAGCGCCTGTGCTGGGTATGTGTGTGTGTGAAAACAGAGATGTCTCTAACACTCCTGGTCATCTTATTACAGATGCAAAAAGTGTCCCCTCAGGTAGCACCAGTCATGGCTCGGGTGGTAAAGCGGGTTGTCCACAAATCGCATGGCCAACAATTGATTGCCAGTAAATAGATAAATGAGAAATACTCAATACAATTTACGATTTAAATTTGAGATGATGCCCGTGGGCGAGTCTGTTCAAACAGAGTGCATAAAGGAAGAATCACAGAAAACCTTTGTATCGTGTGCAAATCAGCAGCTAATCTTTTACCACCAATCCAGAAATCCAGATGGTGCATCTGTAATCGTGATATGCATAGGAACAGTTTCAATTTAGCACCCGCAGATGGATGCACTTAAACCTAAAAGCCAAGACATTTAACACGAGTCTGTATCAGAAAATATATTTCATGTAGTTTTGTTTGTTTTTGCCATGTAGCACACTGAGAATATTTAATATTTTGCAGCACAGCATTTAAAATCCTTTTTTTATTAAGAAAAGAGACAAGATCATGAGGCATGAAGTCATTGTGAACATGCGATCTATTAGCAATATGCATGTTAGTAGCTTTCGCACGGGTGTGAAAGTCAGCTTTACTCCAGTGTTGAATCTAGTTAGCCTCAAAACGCTCCCTCGAGGTGTTTTCATTTGGGGCGTTTATGAAGCCAGGTGTCAAACCCAGTTGTGACCTTGCCAGGGCCGTGTCCATGAAACTGGAATTTCCTGGTCTATCACGGGGTTCCATTTCAACAAGCTTGCACCCAATTATCCTTCAATCATACTCCCTGGACTTACAGACGTGTTTGGTTGGAGTACAAAGGTCTCTCTGGCCCTGGGTTGGCACATTGGGGACATTTATTTCACTACACGTGGCATCTTTTCAAGGCAAAAAAACAGTAGGATAGTTTATTATTCTGTTATTTTCTTTCAAACCGGATCAGTATCTCAAGACACAACATTATGCACCGTATTAACATCTTTAACACGTCAGTAGTCTGGTGAAGGGTTTTCCTGATTGTTCGACCCTTTATTTTATGCTGTGCAACAGGAAAGTCCATAACTTAAAGTTGGTGTTGCGTGTTAGAAGTACTGAAAGAATATATATCACAGGGAGACAGAAATTGAAATGACAAGCAGACTGTGTAGTAATTGGTTTATTAATGAGAGAATGGGTTTGTTTAAAAAGAGAGAGAGAGAGAGAGAAAAGAAGAAGAAAACAAAGCCACCCCTTTGATCCTCTTAAATCCCCTTTGGAAAAAAGATAGTGGCTTTCAATCCTCTTAAACTTCATCTCGTCGTTGATATTTCCTCCTTTTTGACTTAATTAGGCTCTGATATTTTATTTTACTTACTTTTTAGTAAGTTATGTCTAGTTGAGCACATACAGGGACTTAAATGTTAATATCATACTGCTGGCTCCTGCCTCTGAGATTATTAACAGTCATCCTGCGTGTTTTCTTCTATTTTTTAAATAGCATGCATTTCCCCCTCCCATAAAACATGCTTAAAATTTAGAAACTAAAATATACTAAGCACAACTCTTTGTTTATGCATCAGTTCCCATGTGTTTTATCAAAGAGAATGCTTAACATAGAGAGCTGTCAGGTACTGGAAGCCTTGGGAGTCTGTGTAGTGTTTTGTGCATTTCAGATATGAATAACTACATATTTTCATCCTGGCTATACAGTCAGAAATTTAGATTATACTACTTGTGCTCTTTAATGTTCAATTTGGCAAAAGCAAACTTGGAACAAAACATGATGAGATGACCAATTGTCCAGACAATATTGATTCTAGCTTATGAGAATATCAGGACACTCAATGCAAAAATCGTTGACTTATCCACAAACATGCACAGGGACAAAGTCTTGCCCACTCATCATTTTATTATCAAATCCGCAGCCTTCCACCTGCAGGCTTAAGCGGGGGAATAATTGTGTGCATAGGCAGACGGGCCAGTGTTTATACTCTCCTACATATTTTGTTAATTACAGTGCTATTACCCCACACGTATATCCGGTTTAGTGCCATGATTATCTCCCAAGGTCATCGCTAACGAGGGCTGATGCGCTGCGCCTGGCCTGAGCTGATTGACTCACGATGTTAAACTGGCTCAGATTGATCCTACTCAGCGATTCAGGAGGCAATGCAGCACCTTTCACAGGTTTATGAGAGAAATATATTGGGTCTCACGCTGCAGAGTTGTATTGCTTTGATGCCGAAGATTTCCACAGAGATGTAAAATACTTATTTCTGCCATAGCAGATGTTTTTTTGTTGTTGTTTTTTAACTTCCTGTCCACTATCAGTGACATTTGTGTTTGGACAGAGAATTCAGCTTTACTCCCACAAAATTATCTTACCGTTTAGTAATATTTGAAAAAAGGAAAATATGAGCATGGCCTTGTTGCTCGACTCCTAACATTTACCTGAATTATCTGCACTCTGCTGGAAACAGGCTATTTCTCTGTGGACAAGTGTTTTCTGATTATTTCGGTGATTCAATTTTCGATAGCGAAGGCATTTAGCAGCTGAATATTTGACACCTGATTTTCAACGTGCAGCTAGTCCGTCCACGTTCTGTCTTGCTCCAAGTTAATTAAGAATTATACAGCATGTTAGCATTAAATCAGTAAGTAGGCCTACTGTAGTAGTAATAATTTAAATTGGGCCATTTAAAAGATTAAAGTGTTCTTTTATTGTCATTCAGCGACTTAACATCATAAATGTCACAGTAGCCTTTTATGAATGATGCCACAAGTGTCTCTACCATAGGACAGTTTTAAATTTAAAACAGCCATTAGTGTACCTATACACTGATTTTCCATATAGATCTAGTTAGCTCAAAGATTTAGCCACCGTGCCATCTCCTGAATGAATTACCTGCCAGGGAGAACACATGGGCGAATCGTGTTTCATGGTTTGACTTCTTACTCACAGCTTGGAACGCCAGATAACCTCCAAATCGTACTCGGCTTAATGTCAAATGTCACATCCATAAACCCCCGGTAACGACGACATGCAAGGAATAAAATGCTGGGCCCTCTTTCTGTAGGATCTGAGCCCCGTCGTAGGAGAACAAAAACTGTAACGAGTTGAACACGGAACGACATATTAAAAATCATTTTTAAATGTGCCAGAAATTGTCACAGAAGATTAATCGGGTGTAATAGAGCGCAGCGTTTGTGTAACGTGACTTTAAACAACTGTCTTATTCTTGCAGCAGGGTTGAATATGTGTATCCGTGCGTGTGCGCGCGCGCAGAATTTGTTGCACAGAGGAGGACGGCACTTTTTGATCTGCAGAGCACTGAGCACAAAGGACACCGATCAATTGGGATATTGAGAAAGCACTTCATCTGATAATTTCCCTTACAGGAACTCTTCCCTTTATCTGGACTCAGCACAGCAAAGTCACTGAGCAATTAAAAGAATGAGCACGCTACAGTATACTAACCACACACTGATGCAGTAAAAGGGCCCTATTATGAAATTGGAAAAGAAGTGAGTTGAGATAAGGATACGCAACATATTGTTTGGGATTAATTAAGACGATCATGGCTTTAAATTCCTACTGTAAATGAGTCCAGTCTTGCACAAGTCCTTGGCTAGTGTAAGGAGGTTAAGTCACGAGGAAGTACATAATAGTCTCTTATCCGTGTTGTGATTCACACTAAATACTAATCAGTGAGCTGTGGGATTTTTTTCTGCTTCCGTTCAGTTACTGATTAAGAGAAATTATTTAAAAATAGATGCAGTCTTTTAGTTTTTCAAAGAAATGATATTTCCCAAGTGGCAGGATTGTTTGGTCACATTATTTCTTGTAGCCGAATATGAGACTTCCTTTAGAGGGATCCGGCTCAGTTTTGCTCCAAAAACATGTGATGTATTTGGTGCGGAGAAAATGGTTTTCCACTTTTAGCAACTAATTAATTCTTTATCAATATTCATGATGAACTCCACATTTAGAAAACTGTAATTAGCTTTATTATCCTCTGGCCATTTGTGGGGGGGAAAGTTATCCATATATTTCGAATCAATCCACAGACACAAATCTAGTTTCTCACCAAAATGTACACGGCATCATTAGACGTTACCTTGCATGGAAATCAGATCAGATGAGATATAAGTCCAGATGCAGACAGCATGTGACGAGATGACTTTACACCAGCATTGTGTGCTATGAAGGCAGGCGGAGTTGGGAGGATAGCGTAATAATTCACATGAGCCACCTGGTGATTCCTTCAGTCACCTTCCGGTTTCCTCTCAGCCAGCTGCTCCCTGTACTCCTAATCAATCCGCAGTGCCAATGCGTCTGCAATTCACCGTGACCTTGAGTAACATGTCCTCTCTCTTTCGTTTTGGACGTTACTCTTCCTCATTTGAGGATGCACCTGTGCTCAGACCAAGACAGCAACACTTTGTGATGCAGCTCTGAGATTTTACTGTGATTAACAAGAAGCTCCATCTACATACATTAGACAGCAGGTCCTGTTCTGCTCTTAATGTTAGTGCTGCAGGTTTTACCACTATTCCTAGCATTTTGCTCTATATCTAGGGCATCAAACATAAGGCTCAGGGGCCAGAATTGGCCCTGTCAAAGACTATAATCTAGCCCACTGGATGGCTTTGGATAAAATTTGGAGTGTATTTTAATATGTTTTACACCTTTTCCTACTGATCCAGATCTCCCGCGTGGCCATTTATCCAACACAAAAGTAATTCAGTAATAGATAAACAATAAAATGAGAGAAATTTCCTGCCTTTTAACCATCTACTGTAATAATTCTGTTTACAATGTGTTCACAGTAAACTAAATATAAAAAGGGTAATTTTCTTTAAACAAACATTTCTATTTCCAAAAACCCTCTGTTTCATTACCACAGGGCAGTCTGCACAGTGAGCTACCAGAACCTTTTCTGTAACTTTACACATTTATTTCTTAACAGTAACAGTCGTTCTGGCTGACGCTTTTCATTTACTGCAGCACCATTTCTGTAGCATGTAGAAAAACCGGGTTGTACTGTTGAAATTGCCTGCAATAAGATAGCTGAGGGATTCAATGTGTAGCTAAACGTCTTTACACTGAGTAAATGAGAGTTTCCCTGATCCAGCCACCTTAAAATGAACCAGATGTTCCACCTCTGTATAATTAAATAAGAAGATATGACCACAGTTTGGTTTTAGTTACCATTTGTAATAATTGTACTTGTTGTGGGTAGTTACTTAGATATCTAAAAATCTATTGAGATAAAAATTGTAGATTATTTTCCATTTAAGAGACTATTTTGGAGCGATATTGGTGCACAATATCTGGTATAAATAATTACACGGTTAGCTTGTGCAGCAGCTGGAAGTGCATGTCTGTCCAGGGCCTAAATTCTCTGCAGGTCTGTTTCTTTTTGGTTGAAATCTGAAGGAGGCGGGGGACTTGTTGTTCTGCTTGGCTGACCATATACATGTATTGTCTGAGCCAGGCCACAGTGGCAGAGTGGCTCTCTTCACAACCCCAGTGTGACAGAGCTGTCTCTACATGAAGGTGACCCTCTCTCTGGAACCTCCACTCTGCCCAGCTTGCCTGTCAGGTCCTACAGGCGTCATGGTCTATTAAGCACTTTAATGATGACCACCGCCTCATACAGTCACACAACAGACCCTCACTCCTTCATATCCCTCCATAATTTGCAGTGCTGAATGTGTATATTAGTGTATATTTTCTCTGAGTCACCATGCTTGTAGAAAGCTATCTAGCTTGTAACCAGCTCGTCTGTGGGCAGATTTTGATTAGGCCAGAATCCTTGGTGAAATAAATCTCCTCCGGGATTTAAAGGTAGATACTTTGAACAGGCAATCCTTCAAAAGGCTTTTACACTCAATAAATCCACTAACGCCCCAATGTTTCAAAACACTGCTTTTATAGCCTCATACTTTATATCCATATCCTGCACTGTAGTGTAAAAGTGACAGGACTACTTGAAGATGGCAACAAGCCTTTGGGAGCACTCCTACCGATTCTTTCACATCTGTTGATCCCCAATATCCCTGTACCTGTCATGAATAAAGGAAGTTCGCTACGTGACAAGTTTATTATCTTCTCCCCTCGAGGTTGGCGAGAAGACACCTCTGCGTTCAGATGTCAGATGCGTTCAGTGTCTGTGCAGTTTTAGATGAGTAAAAATGTGGGGACAATGGATGAGACGAGGTCTGAAGGGTATCCTCAGTGCAGTTTAATCCACCACAATCACTTTCGTGCCATGTTTACATCTAAAACAGCCGGCGTCTATCCTGCAAAGTTCTCAAAAATCACAAGTCAGGGAGAAGGAGAGAGCAGGACGAGTCCCCCACCTGATATTGTAGTCCCACGAAAAATACTTTTCTTTTTAATATTACAATGAAATGGTAGTAGTAAAAATGTCTTTGCTGTGGCTTTAACAACACACAGTGATATCAGGTGGGACTTTGTGTATAATTTCACACAGATGCTCAGAGGAAAGCTAATGTTATTTAGCATTATTGGATTTTTTATTTTTTTATTTTATTTAGGCAGCTGGTGTCAAATAAAGGAGAGCAACATTTCATGATGCATAATGCAATATGATGCCTGTCAGCTACAATATTAATGTGATCACTTTATATTCCAACTGTGGCTTATATCTTAGTGTCGTTAACTAAATAAAGGTATAGGCCAAGATGGCTAGCAGGGAGGTATGCTGAATTCCACAGCTCTAGTTTTCAAGGCATTTTAAATAAATGAAATTTGCTATAAAATTTTAATTTTGTTTCATATTTAACAATGAATTGAGCCTAGCAAATATTGCCACTGCTGACACAGTAAAAAAAAAAAAGAAAAATGAAAAAAGCACTTATATGAACATGCTATTTGTAGATCTTGTGTAAGCTCTGTGAATTATTGAACTGTTATTCAACCGGTAATAACAGTAATTTCCGAGAAAAGCTGGGCTTTTATGTAGCTTCATGTTCCCAGACAAGCAGAGGTGCTATAGGCTCATCAAAGAGACGCATAAACGAAACGTGTATTATTGTTGTCACCTTTCAAGACGTATTTCATACAGAGACAACGAGATACAAGGCCCTTTGTTTTCGCCGTAGGTGCGAATATCATTAGATCTAGCACAAATGCAATAAATGCGAGTAGGTGCAGTAGCCTTTGCTCACGAGACAATAAAACACATATGGAAATGAGCCGACAGCATGACTAATAGTTTGGAGTTTCCACCACGCGCTCATCTTAGCAAAAAGCCTGTTCTCTCAAAGTGAGCCATTATACAGTTATCAATGAGCCTGACTCGCCTTTGATCTCTCTTTTACAGGGTTGAGGATTTGATGGCTAAAAAAAGAAACACCTTAGAGAAGCTATCGGTTTGCATGGTGTCTGACGTTATGCCCAAAATAAGGGATAAAATGAATACAAAGCAAGCTGTCACTCTCCATGTCCCTCCTGTCCCTAATCCTTCCACTCCTGAGTCTGTGCCTGCCACACCATCATCAGAGCCCAGATCAAAGTGTGAGAGAATGGCCCACAGGTCTGCACAGAGGGAGAGCTGACCTCCTCAGAGCTTACTATGTCCTTGGACCAAAGTCCTTTTAAGGGTAGACATATTCATTGAAAACCGATTCTATGCCGTGTGCCTAAATTGAGCGTTAGTTTGTATCAGCAATCAGGCTTTATGGACATTCCCTGAGGTGGCTCTCGTATCTAAGGTGTCATTTCTATAAGGACAATTTAGCCACCTCATTTGAAATCACTTATGTTCATACTGCTGGAATTAATTTACTTTAGAGACATGCACCCTTTAGTATACAGTAAAGCAAATACATTAGCGTTCATGCCCACACTACTGCAAGCTTTATTGCTTAAAGTGTACCAGGCCAGTGCATATACTATAAATTGAAAAATAATGTTTTCTCACGCTAAAACGACATAGGCCTTGACCTCTCATACCGCTGCTGTTAATTAGTGTTGGTTGCTCTTACCTCTGGGCAAGCTCAGATTTATGGCTTAATGTTGTGGGAGCTTAAAATGAACGTGCGCTGCTGGGGCCTAGTCTGCCCATGAACTACATGGATAAACAGGTTTTCATACTCAAACCAAAGCACTGATGTGCTTCTTGTGGATTCCCTGACTGCATGTGTGATATTGAAATCTTAGACTTCAGCAAATGGACCTCAAACAAGCAAATTAATTTTGAGATTAACTGTTTAATCAAGCACAGGCTTTATACGTTTAATTTTCTGCCAATTTCATAGCTTTGTCCCTGCATACATTACAGGAAATTTTAACATGCTGAGAATATTATTCTTTTTTTTTTTTTTTTTTTGGGTTTTTTTTTCGTTTTTTTTAAGAACCCT
>VUQR01016684.1:102225-117871 GCA_015108515.1 Hemichromis elongatus
TAAATATTTAGAATTTTTTTTTTTTTTTTTTTTTTTTGTGGGATTTATTTGCCGATTTATCAAGCACCATGTAGGAGATCGATATCAATTTCATCCCTGCACATTCAGTAGGGAGATAGATCAGTCGCACGTTTAGCCTACCCAAGCACAATCCGCGGCAGCACAGGGAAACGGCTAAAAAAAGAACAAAAAGTCTTTCCAGTTATCCTGGGTACTGGTTATCTGTCTGCCGCTGTGCATCTTTTTCTAATGCCTATTCATCTCGCTCCGGTCTACCTTGGCTCACAAACATGCTGCCGCCTGTCTTTTATTCCTTCACAATATTGCATCACCAGAGTTCACACAGGCTATGTATCACTGGAGCAAATGAGACGAGATATCAAGTGTTGCAGAACTGTGCGCGATGAAGGCAATCACAGAGCACCCTGAGCTTCTGTTAACAAAGGGAGTTCATTAAGTCCATTAAAATCCCAGCTGAAAAAAAAAGAAAAACACTGCTTGCTCCGAGTCTTTGAGTAATTATTCCTAAAGCACAAGGCCAATGAAAAAATCAGAAGGAACAGACTTAACCCCCTCTTACGTTGAATGCGTTGCCGTAAAGTATACAGGAAAAAAAAAAAACATTCACTCTTCTAATTGGAAAACGTGTCCCTATGATTCAATAATAATTATGTATTTACCGTGCTTCCGATGGGTCAGTGCTACACCAGGGCGGGGTGTGCAATTCGATTTGCAGCTAATGAGGTTGGGTCTTTTAATGAATGTTAGTTTTTATTCTGTATATAGTGCTGTGGGGAATGTGGTTATGGTCTCTTTTATCATATGTTATGATTCTTTGCTTGATTCATCTGGGTAATATTTCACTTAGCGTTACTATTTTATACATTTAGACACTTAATAGAGTAGTTCAACAAAAATGAATCACAGAGCTTCTTAATTAAGCATAGATGCCTTAAATAATTCCCCAAGGTGATTTTATATAAACAAACTTATCTCATTATCTTAAGGAAAATGGATATAGAAGTGAAGCCTCTTTCTTTGATGCTTCTTTAATATGGTTGCCTAGTTGGAAAAATACTACTTAGACGTATTTTAACTGTGGGAATGGCCTAAATGCTGTATCGAGTTATTATCTGCTGTGGTGACTCCTGATGTCAGCTAGGCATACACTTCAGTGACAGTCCCTCCTGGATTCTGCATTTTATCTTGTAACACCGACTCCCTTAAAAACCCAGTGCACGATTAAGCCACACAGTAGCGTAAAGATGACCCTTTAGTACTGTAAATAGTGCAGGGCAACAAAAATAAGGGTTGATTACAACCAAGCAATCATTCCCTGTGTTGACGGTGGCATACTAACATGATTGAAAGCACTTGTGTGGGTTTGGGGCTCCTGTAACTGGACACAGCCTGAGTGTGACCAGGCCATTAGTATGCATTCTGCAGCCGAGGCGATTTTAGCTTCACATTGGTCCTGCCACAAAGACAAGGGGGCATACAGTCTTCATATTCGTGCCGTTCTGTCAACTCGAAATTCAGAGTGGGGTTTTGACTTTGAAGCCACTTTGATATGGTGCTTTTGAAATGTTGAAGGGCGCCTTGAAAGGAAAAATGTTTAATTAGTAGCCTTACATTGGAAGGGTACCATAGGCTAGCTTTCACTCTGCATGACCAGCAACCTCACTCCCCCCCCCCCTTTCCCTGATTAAATGTGCTATTGAAGTTGATTTGTGAATGGAAATTAGTGTCTCTCAAAAAATGCTCGCTGATTGTTTCACTGTTCGTTTAGATCAGCCACTTGGGAATCATCTGCTCTTATGGTACAAATCACGAGCTATATTTTAGGATTACTGATAATACTAACCTTCTAGCTCCATATGCTGCTAATCTCGACTGAGACAGTTTGACACGGGGTATGGATATTTGAAAATCCGTGTATGCCCCGGTTTTACCTTTCATAGGATATATGGCTTGGCTTGTTCCTTTAGTGCTGTTTTATCTTCAGTATTTCAGAGGCTCTCTCACTCTGAGATACCCCATGAAACAGCAGCTTGATAGATTCAGACAGAATCCTCCTATTCATGTCTTTGATCACTTTCTTTATGACCACCTGTAATTTAACCCACCAAAATGCAAATGACTCCTAATGCTAAACACCACGCATGCATGCTCTACATATCTTAAGCTCTCGCTGAAATATTCACAGGCTTTAGAGGCCCCGAGGCATTTTGAATGATGTCTTATACGCTGCTTGGTGCTGAGGCTCAAATATTCAAATCAAACACGATGCTCAAAATTACCACAAATACATTTTTCTTTATTTATTGCTTTTCTTCCTCCCATCTCAGGATTCAATCAAAATGCCTCTTTGGTTTATAATGTCATGCCTCTTGTGCTAAACACAATAAAAATTTCATAAGATCATCGTAATTATGCCAGGCTAAGGATCGTAATCAAAGCAAAGTTCAAGGCTTTAAAAGAAGCGGATGTTAGATACTATAAATTGTCAAATAAAAGCCTGCATTCAAACAGAAGCTGCGTGTTAAAATGAAAGATTTTTGATACTGTAGTGGCTCACAGTGTAAATTTGGGGCTGTATTTGCTTTTGCAGCATTATTTCTAGTAGCAGAACTAAACTGGTGTATGCTAATGTCCACTATTTGTTCCTACAGAAAACCAGAAAGACACAAAATGTACAAGTTTTTGCTTTAAAATGTGCTCTAATAGTGTTAGCTTTCCATTAAATAACACTGGTTAACAGTTTTTCAGATGTTATCTGCTTTGAAGTTTAAATATTTATGAGCTGACTCCAAGTATGACATTTAAAATAGCTGGTTGGCCATTTTAAGATATTTGATTTTTTACATTTTACACCTATGTACGCAGTTTCAGTTAGTTTTAATCATAAACTGTAACCTTCTCATTTTTTTCTGGTCACTTCTTATAATTATATTTTTCCTTTCTTTATTATGTAACAGCATAAAAAGCTAAATATGTTTGTGTCATCACTTGAGGTGGCTGTAAGATCAGGAAAAGCAGGTAGCGCAGGTCTTCTACCTATTAGAAGTTTGGTGGTTCGATCCCTGGCTCCTCCAGTCTGCATAGGGTACACATAGAGCAGGGGTGTCCAACTCCAGGCCTCGAGGGCCGGTGTCCTGCAGGTTTTAGATGTGTTCTTGATCCAACACAGCTGATTTAAATGGCTAAATTACCTCCTCAACATGTCATCAGTCCTCCAGAGGCCTGGTAGTGAACTAATCATTTGATTCAGGTGTGTTGACCCATGGTGAGATCTAAAACCTGCAGGATACCGGCCCTCGAGGCCTGGTGTTGGACACTCCTGCCACAGAGTAAATGTGAACAGTCCATGCATTTTACTAGTGCAAATTGTGCTGAATGTGATTGACGGTACATTGAGCAGCACATTCTACTTCGTCTTCTTCTTTCGGCTGCTCTCTTTAGGGGGTCGCCACATCGGATTATCTACTTCCATCTCATCCCTTCCCTAAGATCCTTTTTTGTCACACCAACTCTCTGCATGTCTTCCTTCACTACATCCATCCAAATAAAAGAAGAAATTTGACAACTGCTTTTTCCACAAGCTGCTTTTTCGATGATGCAATCAAAATTGGATGAATAGTTTAGGAAGAGTGGCGCTTCGAAAATTAGCACCTACCCCTTATTCGGGCTTTTCTTGCCAATATTCTGGGCTCAAAATGTGTTTTAGTCATTTCTAGTGTCAATGAAGAACATTTGGCATCAGGACTGACCTAGCAGCATATCACACAAACTACAGCCAACCATCAATTTCAGTAACCCAAAATTAGTAAGTCTTGACGTGACGAGTGGGTGAGCACTTTCATACTCGCTGCTTGCTTTGTGCACGTTAATTTTACGCATCACAGCATATTGCTTTTTGAACACATGCTCTGATTTGCCATTACTACGGTAACACCGCTGCACTTACCATCCCGGGTTTGTTTGCGTTAGCATTTTGTTACATGAAAGCAGTTTAGCAGGTTAAAACAAATGCGTAGTCATATGTTGTCAACGTTTCTTTTATTATGCTGCAAGTTTAAATACTGTTTGTTCCTTTGTTCATATTTACTATTTTGCTTGAGGTCACTGGGCTAAACCAAGTGGAGGGGTTTTCTTTTTGTAGGCCTTTTTACTTTTCTTTACTTTATGGCTTGTGGAATAATTTGTTCAGAGTATTTGTCTTTGTAGGCAGTAATTGAGCTGTGTAAATGAGCAATTGATGGGTTAGTGAATGTTCTCGGATGCTCATGATGGTTTCTGTGATTACTGGCTTGAGCGATTGGTACTGGCTAGACTAACTGGGTGTGAATTGGCATCCCTTACAGTCAGTCAGTAGTTGCATGAGACGAGTCTGCCAGCCCAACCCTTGACATTCAAGCTAGATTATTGCATGCTTCATATACAGTCATTTCAAATGCATTTTGACTGTAAACTAGTGTAATACCACAAGCTGCTATATACTGCTTTATGATGATACTTGATCAAAGAACGAAGCCACAGCTCTATTCTCCAGCTGTCAATCCGAGTCTAAGTCTGACTTTCTCAGCTTTTCACAGCAGTCTTGACTTCACCCACCACAAGCATGATAACTTAATCAATATCATGTGTCTTTAAAAAACCTGCAGCCTGCAGCTGTACAGAGGAGGTACAGTGGAGCAGCAGGAATGCATTTTGCGTTCGAGTTTACTTGACGTGTTTCTCACCTACGCTCATTTGAATTCTGTCATGCGTGTGCAGGTCATGTAAAGGTCAGTTTTTCTCACAAATGTGAATTTCTTCCTTTTGTCTTTGCCTCTCTGTTGCGCAGTGGCCAGTGATATAATTTCAGCTAATCCTGAGCAGGAGCTCTCATACATAAATATAAGCTGACATCTGATTGCATGCACCTTCAGCTCAGATTCACATCATGTTCCCACTTGACACTGACAGGATCATTGTCACGAGCTGACAATTTTCCTGTGAAAACTCCCTATGAACAGTTTCCTGCTCTATTTTCACTGCTCAGAATAAAGTCCGTATATTTTTAATCTTTAAAGCACGTCACCTTATAGAGTGTAGCTCTAAATGTTTTAAAGTTGTTTTGTAGTTATTAGTGCATGACCAAATTGTATTAAAAAACACCTTCTTAGTGTACCTTTGCACTGTAGGCTTCAGGGTAAACTGTGCTCGATCAACCATACAAGCCGGTCATGGATCAATGAATCAAGAAGCCATCAGTTCGGCATCTCTGTGTATTTGCCTCACCGCTCTGCACCGTCCAGGCTGAAGCATTTACACCTTTTTTTTTCTGCCCAGTCATCTCAGCGCTGTCACTGTTTGGCTGGCAGACACGCTGCAGCCTGCCTTTCTTCCCCTGTAACACTGCAATCCTTTGCACGTGCAGATGGGATCAGTGCCGTGGAAGTGAGCGCAATGAAGGTAATCATAGAGCAGCCTGAGCTCCATTATATCCAAAGAAAGTTAATTATGTCCAGCTACTATCTCCCATTGATCCAATCCCAAAGTGCGCCGTTGTTTACTTGCGAGTCTGTGTTTAGTTAAGTCAGCGAGGATTCAGGATTGTCCTGCTGTACATTTAGCAAGCGCTTAAGGGCTCACTTGTAAACTTTCTAAGCCCACTTTTCCTCATGTGTGGAGTAAACTCGGCTTGAGGAAATAAGCTACAGATTTTTTTTTATAGCAACAGTGAGAAGGGATGTGGTCAGGATGAGTCATTTCATTGAACCCATAATAAAGAATGTACTACAGTATATATTATAGTATATTCTTTTTGTAGTATAATTATGTCCACATAGGCTGGGGATTCAATAGTAAAATGCAAATATTCAGGGTACTGAAGTATATCTGAAGTGCATTTTAAGATGATAGCTGCTATATTACATGTTTAAATCTGTGATTCCACTTTTTGTTTCTTTGCTCCTTTGGACTCACATTTGCACAAAAAATAGATGCATCTGGATTTGAAGAAAAAACATTGTGATGAGTACCCCTGTAAAGGTCTATATTTTCATTCTTGCTTTTGTTAAATGTTACCTACTATTTCTTAAGGATAGAAAATGCTTCGAGGCAGCACATTTTTGTATTTATTGCTGGCTGGACCTTTAAGGAGGAAAGAGATGTTCTGTTCTCTTTGCAACAATACGAATGCTCTACCTGACGGCTGATTTGTGGCATTTCTTCGCAGACACCGTAACAATTTGTGACCACGCGAACACGTCAAATGTCCACACAGCAGGAACACAAAACAGTCAGTTGTTTTGGGGACTTTCTTTATTCCCACTCTTATAGCTGCTCATCGGAAGAGCTGGAATTGCCATAGTCACTGCTGGATTTTGCATACGTGCTTTCCATCAGTGGCACCTAAAAGCGAGCGTGCCGTTCCTGAAACTCTGTGCTCTGTCTGTGCACTCTACCTGGGAAGTGATATCATCTCCAGAGTAGCAAAGACCCATCCAGGCAGCTTAAACAAAATAAGCTGCTTTAAGCTGAATACCCTGGCTCGCGAATAATTCCCTACACAGCCAATGATGCTGAGACCTTAATGGACAGATGTAATTGTGATAATAGTTGTATTTGATCTTGGCACATATGAAAACTGATGGTGGGACTCGGGCCATTAGGTGCCAGGTTTCCTAGCCTCTGCATTTTTCCATCCTCCATTTAGCATAATGACACTCTAACAATCAGTGCTCACAGTAGAGTATTGACTGTGGTATTATGCAGAATAAAATGGTGTTAATGTGTCATATTTAAATATCCTGATCTGTAACTGTGGCATGTTCCTTTCTGCAGCAGCAGGTAACTGATTCGTGAAGCTGAAAAAACCAGGCATGACCTACATGCTTAAAGAATTACAGCAGTCAACAAAGAGGATTCTGTTGGGTTCCTGTTTTTGATGCTCTGATGTAAGCCCACACTGTGGCAACACTGGTGAATAATAACATACTTGTGGTCACATTTGCGCAAGATCTCCCCATGCTGCTGTGATTTATAAGCATACCTTCCCTCTCCAAACAGGCTAGGAGGCTCCTACCTACTGGGGCAGCACCCCGGGTCCAGTGCTATTTACTCAGCCAGCCGAGACGAGGTGCTCCCCCGGCAGGATCCTGCAGTCACTGTGCCCATGCATGGTTTTCTCTCCATTAACTTGTCTGCTCGTGGCTACTGTGAGGTGCCTGCAGCAAGTACAGCAATGCAACAGCATTTTGCCACAGGTTGAACCATTTTTATTGTGCCATTTCCTGCTGTTTAACAAATGATAAAAAGCTGCAGGCCATCAAACTTACCGGTAACAGTGACTAAGTTTTATGAGCGCTATATTTGGTAAACTCTAGTCACAATATGCACTCAATAAATCATGCTTTAATAAGCTTTGTTGTGTCAGTTTTAAAATGAAAATGCAGTCTCTGTAAACATGCAGATATTTGTCAGCGCTTTTGAGTTATACGTAACACCAAAAGATTCAAATAAATTAGTTTTTTTTTCTAGAAAACATTGCACACTTTATTCATTCTGTGCTCTATCTAATGCATTTTGAACCAAATAAGTGTGTAGAAATACTGAGAGGAAAGGTGCTCCACTTTAAAGTGATGTGATAGATTAGGGAGGAGCCCTGGCAACAAAATAATTTCCCCGGTGACCAATTTCTGAACACTCTGAGCAAAGAAAATCAGCAACAAGCCTACATGTCAGCTATAGCCCCATACTAGGGTGCAGGCGTACACGCTGACTCATTTCTAATGAGCAGCCAGAGATAGAAATAATAACCTAAACAACAAATCGTAGGTCATGACTGCAAATATAGTCCTGACGGCCCTAATTAACATTAGACCTTATTCAGTGGAAGCAGATATAAAAGTATGTATGCAAAAACGGCGTCAGTGGTGGCCCAGGGTTGATGGGGAAAGAAGAAGAGAAGTAGGTTACGCTTTACTATTCTTACATTGCTGCACTCTTTGGTTTGCCTCTGAAAACTTCTGTAGCAACTTTGTTGCATTTAGTGTGATTTTGGCGTAAATTCTGCCTGTCATTTAGAGTTTAATGTGCAGAAGCACTTTGAGGGGCCGTTATTTATAAAAAGTATATATAAAATCTATAAAATATTTATGGTTAGTGAAAAAGGAAAGTAAAATGGTTTTAAATATTACACTGCATGCTTACTGCCTAATAGATCCATATAAAGTAGTTTAAGCTTCAGCATGATTTTTGCTGATAAAGTCTTATAATGTGCATTTACAATGACATCATCACAGCATTGATCTTTCTCTTTATGTAACTTGGTTCCCTTTGTTGCTGCACCTTCACTACATCTTCTCTCGATAGCATTAACTTAATGCCTTAACTACTGAACACTCCTCTTAGCATCCTCTGTCTCCTGGTTTTGAAGTGCATTGCCTTCTTAAATTAATATAGAAGTAAATAGTATTAGTTTAATTTTATGATTTAAAAACATCAATTAAATTATCAACTGCATTTGCTTGGTGGTTGAAAATTCATCACAACCTGAATTAAGTTTGATCAAGAACATGACCAGCAGCTCATGCCAAGAGCTCCTCGTGTCATTGCCAATGTAATGCAGTTGTAAAAAGACAGGCCCCCTCATTTTGCAGATTTTGGACACAGAAGACAGAAAGTTTAAGGGGTGAAAGAAGACATCTATGTCCACTGTGAACGACCATCTTTAAACAGAGGGCGGGGCTTATGATATTGCCATCTATAATCCAGTTTTGAGATCCCTTCCCAGACACCTTAACATCCACTCACATCCTGGGCCAGTAAATCACCTAATAGGGTGGGGCTAGGTTTTACAGTGGGTTCACCCAAAGCCTTGGCTGATTGTGACCCACACCTGTTTTCACACCTTGGCTTGTGGGATTAGATAGGGGATCAATAGAGGGTCCATGACCCTCTTGTGGATACTCCCATAGGGCTTTAAATCTGTGAGTCTCCACTAGTTGCTCTTAGAACTGAAGACGCTTCTCAGATGAGAGGTGAAACATCTTCAAGGAACCTTAAAGAAGTCCTGATGCTTTTCTTTCCAAACTCCTTAGACGACGATGACCTGGATGACTGAGAACCTTCACAGACACATCGTAACATTTCCTTTTCATCTAAGGTTCTCTCCATAATCATCGCTCTGCATTAATTTGAAGGAATATGATACTAAGGAAGTGCGTCAAATCTGTGTAGTAGTTCTTCTATTTTCCCCTATGTTATAGGTTAGAAATTGAGCTTATTTTACTATAAACAGTTTGTATCATTGCTTTGCAAAGTCAGATAACAAACACTTAGTCGTGTAAGTGTTTGCTATACCTTGAAAACAACTCTAATGCTTTTCTGGGAAATGTTGAGGTACAGTATTTGCTATATATTTAGTATGTTTGCCTCTTCATGTTATCCTCGACATCCTTGAGATTCTGGCTCGTCGTGTGAAGAGTGACTCCGGCTGCATGCTTGGGATCTTTTTCGAGCTACTAATTGATTTTTGGACCGATTAGGCAACTCCCCAATGTTGCTGAGTGATGAATAAGAATCTAACCTTCTTAAAGTGCTTAAAACCTTTCCACATTACTGTGTACTACTTTTCCCTCTTGCAATCAAATGCCCTTCAAACAATTAAATGAATGTGTCACAGCGGTGTCACATTTTGACAGCACCCCATTAAGTGATTACCTGGTGCAATCTCACACCAGCGTGATCAATACTCCTTTAATGGATCAGCCAAGGAACTAATAAAAAGGATTTTAATTGATTACGCTGATAGGCCGTCACTCCCACAGCCTGTTGTGTGTTAAAGTTTAGGTGCCGTCGGAGCAGAAGTTCAACGTCAGGTGACTGACACTTTGGCCTTTAAGCTGAGAGAGGATAACGAGGCTTCTGGCTCAGGATCATCTTGGCTGACTGAAGAAACTAACTTTCCTTATTATAACAGTGTTTCATATAGTTTCCTTCTGCAGGGGTCATTTTGATTCCAGCTTCAATAGACTATTGCCTATATGTAAAAGTGTCATCAATTTTTATAATTGAGATACTCTGACTTTCTGTGGCTCTAATAAGTCAATCTATTATAAGTAATCCTATTTGCACACAGTAATTCTTTGAAATATCATTTGTTGTGTCAGGATATATGTGACAGTTTTGCACTTTTAATCTCAGTACGCCTCTGCGCGTGCCACGGTCTGAGCCTGGCACAGGGCTAAAAGCGGCCATGCTTTTCCACGCTTCATCATCTGTGGTTTGTGTCAGATCCAGACAGTCATCTGGAAAGGTCAAAGCATCAGTAAAAGATTTAAATCAGCCAGCAGAAGAAAGATTTACCTTGACAGGCGGAACCTGAAAACTGGTAAATAAGAATGCAAACGGAGTCCTTCCTCTTAACTTAAACCAAGGAAAAACAGACCTTTGCATTTCAAAGCTAGAGTCACAGGTTATGATGCTTTAAAGTAACAAAAAAAAAGTGCGAATATCTTTTTTGTCCTTGTAATTAATTATTTGCTTTCTTAATGCTATAAGTTCAGACAGCTCAAAGATTAATGCATTGATTATTCATTTGTATAATCACCCCATGAGGAGACATGTATGGTTGGTTTTCTTTCAGATCTTTTAATCGTGTTTTCGTTTCTAAAACGAAGCGATCTTGGCACAGCTAATAGAAACCGCCTGATTCTAAATGCAACTTGACAGGGTCAGTGTGAGAAAAGCAAACTGTTGGGCTTAGTTTTGGCACTGAGAGAACTTGACGTACGGGTGTTATTCTTTGATTAATCTCTGTGCTGTTTTGTTGTTCTATATTCATCTAGCTTTATGAGCTGCTAGAGAAAACATTTTCCTCTTTTTTCTATTTGTCATCTATTATATTAATGTTGTAGCCACGCCTTTTGATGAATGCAAGAACTAAAGCACGTATTCAGCTTGTTTTGAGGACAAATGGGACCTTTGAAAAAAATTCTTTCTCTTTAGTGTTTATTAATATACTTAAAAAGATGAATGTGAAATAGGGAAGCTTATAGCAAGGCCTATGTATCATAATATATTAGCTCACAGAAGTAAAGAGTAATGAAACTATTTTCAGCTATAAAGCCATGCTTGAATAATATGTCTGCTGCAAAGTGCTGCAAAGCCAGGACTATTACAAGGTGGTTACTTTTTATAATCTTTTTGGAAAAGACTTACATAAATAAATATATGTTGGTTTTGGCTCTTTGGCTCATGAAGATAATTATATTTATCCTTCTTCTCATTCTCCACATGTCTCTTTTGTTTGGTGTATGTGCTTTCCTGCAGTTTGCTGGCTGCTATATTATTGATTTGTGTTATTGATCCAAATGTGGCAGCGATTACTGGGATTTTGTGTTTAGCTTTATCATCATGCACTAAAAAGCCTCCTGCTGGGATGCCCTTGTTGCTGCTGAAACACAGCTGAGTCACTGCTGGCAGTTTGCATCTTTACTCAGAATAAAGTTTGTTTGTCTGTGAGTCACAGACTGTGTATTGAAATCAAAGACACTTAAACCTTAGACACTAACAGTAAGTGACACACAAGGTCGATCTCATTTGGATAGTCATGATTAATAAGCTGTGAGATCCACTGTTCTATCATAAGCTATACTGGTGATCAAGTATACATATAATGCATGCGTTATATTACAGTGATTGGTCAATGATGGAACCTTACGTTAATGGGATCAAATCCCATAAAATATTTTTGTAAAGAGAGGTGGTTACTAAGCTTTTATTTGGATGCTAACTGTGTATCTATGCAGTCCTGTGAAAAACTAAGTATATCCTTAATCTTCTGTAGGAATAAAGCAGCCATGTGCTCTTTTAGTTTGCTGATCTGGAGCATTCAGGTGTGTGTTAACACAATCTTCCCAGGAGTGGACGTCCTAGCAAATTCATCCCAAGGTCAGGCTGTGCAGTGCATCTCAGTCCCCAGTTAGCATGTTAAATATTAAAGTTCATGACAGAACAATTACAAAAAGGCTGAAGAAGTCTGGCTTGTTTGGTAGGGTTGTCAGGAGGAGGGTTGTCTTTTCTCTAAAAAGAGCATTGCAGCATGAGTTAAGTGAGCAAGGTTGCAAGGAAACTGTGGAGCTTTTTTGGTGATAATGCACAACATAATTTCTGGCAAAAATCTCACCCAGCATGTCAGCATAAGCACCTCATTCCAACTGTCAAGCACAGCGGTGGAGGGGTGATGATTTGGGTTTATTCTGCATCCACAGGACCTTGGCCTCTTGAGTCAGCCATGAACACTGGAAACCAAAGTTTTCTAATGTGAGGCTAATTATCCAGCAGTTAAAGCTTGGCCAATATTAGGACAGTGATCTAAAGCCCAACAACAATAGACTTGCTGAAAAAGAAAAAAATCTGGGTATTGAAATGGGCCACTCAATGTCCAGATCTCAACCCGACTGAAATGCCGTGGTGGGACCTTAAGAGAGCTGTGCATAAACAAATACCTCCAAACCGCATTAAACTTGAGTAACGTCATAAAGAAGAGTGGGCCAAAATTCCTACACAATGTCAGGCAGTGATAAAAAAAAAAAAGTTATTACTGCTACATGTAGTTCTTCAAGTAATTGAATCACATTTTGTACTGTAGTTTTACCCAGGACTGCATAGAGTCCTGTGAAAATGTTCTTTTTCACTTCAGTATTTGTATTTATGCATCGTGCATTGAAGCTGGAATATGGTTTACAACGCACTTCTGCATCGTCACTGCAGGGAATTCGTCAAATGTTAGTGTAAATTACTGATCCCAGGAATAAACAAGTGAAACAGTCGCGGTAAATGGCAATCATACAAGGGTACCGTAGGTGCCTGACAATAGTTACAGTTTAGTGCAGATGGGTGCAGTCGTGGAACGTTTTATTTCAGCCGATGACGTTTGAATTCCTCTGCTGCAAAATGAAATGTTCGGGTTTAAAGGGACTGAGAGGAGTTACTTTTGTCTTAATTTGTGTGATCGTGCTGATTGCTTTCTCCATCTCTCTCTCTCTCTTTGCGCAGGCCTTCCCATGTATATCCACAGGCATCTACGGTAAGCACTGTCTCCTTTCTTTTATTTCTGTTTTTATCCATTTGCTTTGTTCTTTCAGTGCAACTCAGTAATAACAAGCTGCTCATATTCCCCAGTTTGTAGCTGAATATTTTAAAATTATGCACATAGGGCAGGAGGTTACTTAGATATAAATACCAAATATACCAACAAGTTCACCTTAAACCGTGTTACACAAAGGCAGGGCGTAGAAGAAGGTGAACAAAATGAAGTGCCTGAATACTCCTTATGCACCCTCAAGAGATCAAGCCAAATATGCTGCAAGGCATCACTGGCAGAGAGCTGATGTGCTCATTACACTTAAACAAAGTCACAATGAAAAGATACCAGACTTGATCATATGAACAAGATTTTTGAGTTTTGAAGATAAAAATAAGTTAAATGGAAGAAAACATGTTGTGTCTTTGACTCTTTTGATTATTTAAATTGCCTGTGTTGAAAAAAAACCAAAACAGTTTTAACCACACACCGTACACTATACAGTTTATGAATTTGCATACAACTCTAATACTTGCAGTAGGTGCTAAATGTGTGAGGATTAATTAACATGCTAATTTCTCTTGTTTGCAGCTGACTATTAGCAGCAACGTAGTTCCACATAAGCAGCCACAACTGCTTGGTAAAGTTATGTGTAATTTCAGATGCCTTCAGTATTCTGCCAATTTTAAAAAAAAAAAATGGCAGTGTGAGGCAATAACTGATAAAAGTGATTCCGGGTCTGTAATTTTTAGGCAGGGATCTCATGAGAGTCGATAAGTGCCTCTGATCATTTCACAAGACGAGGTGCTGCGAATTTCACAAACACTGTTTCCTCCAGATATGTACATGCGCCGTCGACGCTCTCAATAGGCACACACCCGCAGCATTTATTATGTTCACGTGCCCGATGTACTGCAAATTTAAAAAGTGACATATTGAACTTGAATCCTTTTATACCCTCCACAGAAAGCAAACCTAACAAACGTTTCAAAAGCCCTCGAAACCTTCTTCTAAAAACAGCAAAGAAAAGCAGATAATTAAAATTTATGAGACCAAAGGGTGGATAGTTCCTTTCACATCCTTAGTTATTCAGATAATTTTAGATGATACATGTCTTTTGTCCATTTTATGCCGGTGAGTTATATTTCCGGTGCTTTCTGTACTATTCTTCATGCGGTTGACCTCGCTCAGATTTATGATATACACCTATGCAGCTGTTGTTTTTCTGATAATACTACATAAAAGCTACCTAATTTACTAAACCTACTGCAGCTTACTTCCACAGCTGTGTCACTGTGTGGATTTCATTTAAAAGGGTTTTTTTTACAACATCATTGGGGTAGATAAGCACAGACGGAGCTGAGGAATTTGAGTGTGCTGTTAAGACCCGATGCTGTTTTTTTATTTAAAATGCAGACATTTGAAGACGTATCTCAAACTGTAAGAAAAGCATCAACAGCCACTGAGTGGATTTAATTAAAAGCTAGGGACTGGACTGTAGTGCACGTGTGTGTTGGTGCAACTAAAAAGTCACAGCCCAGAAAGAAAATGATAAAGTGTTGATAATCAGCAACAGTTGAGCATCTAATTTGTGACTTGCTGTGCATTTCAGCGGCACATGTCTCTACAGCGCTAGGATCTTTACCATAACTTGCAAACAGAATGCATTCGGCTGGCAAAACATACCCCGAAAATCATCTGTGCAGACGCTTGTGAGGTGTGTTCAGCTGTGATTATACTCGGCCGGTCTCGCTATGGGTTCTGACTCGTTCCCAGCTAACACGCCAGCGATTTGTGCTGCCGTTTCACAAACATGTCACATGTGATATGAAGACTCCGATCAAACCGGATGAGCTAATTTTCACGACTGTCATTGGAAACACGACAGTTTGGTTGATTGATTAATCCTTTTAGTCCTACTAGTTGCTGAAATAGTCCTAGTCCATTAGCGAAAGCACAGAAGCCCCTACCTTTCCATATTTCTTTTGCTTATTAAACTTCTAATGAAAAACAATTTAATTTAAAAAAAAAGCCTTTTAAGGATGTAGTATGAGTTTTGTGTTTTGATTTCCAACTGTACACAGTATGCAAAAAAAAAAAAAAGGATTCATCTGCAGCCACTGGGGAACATCAAAAACGCCTCTGCCCACATGCTGGGTACCTTACATCTGTTTGTGATTGTTTTTCTCTCCAACCAAAGCCATCACTCTTCTGCCTTTATCAAACCTGGACTATAACTAACTGCCAGCTGTTGCGCTCTGAAATACTACACACGCAAAGTACTGATTATAGATAAACTTTGGCAGTGCTCATTAAACTAGCTGAAACTGCCCTGCACAGATAAAAGATAGTCCGAGTGGCGAGCTATCCTGACACGCGCTATTGCATATGTGTGTTAATAAAGACCAGTCTTTAGTAAAGCGTGCTCATAAATCACAAGACGTTTAATTATGCTCCTGTTAGACCACTTCCCATTTGGGATTTTGAATAAATTCCCGCTGTCACTTTTTTGCAGTTCTCTCTCACACACACACACACACACACACTTCAGTTCGCATTTTGCATTGA
>VUQR01016688.1:1562-21449 GCA_015108515.1 Hemichromis elongatus
AACTTCCACACATTCGGCTGTAAGTATCATATATGCCTTCAGTCGACATTGGCACTGCAAGCCACTTGGCAACCTTCCTCCACTTCACTTAATGTCATGTTTATTTGACATGACATTAGTGGGGTGATTGAAGCCTGTTGTGTCTGCCTTTTGAATTTCCATTTTAGCCAAACAGCCACATAATTACTGCAATAATTGATGCAGATAGAAATGATGTCAATTTTGACTAAAGTGGTCCTGATATAGATAGGAAAGTGGTGCAGTGCAGTTTCAGCTCTAGAGCTGCTCCAGAGTAATGCCGTACGTCTCTTTCTTTTTGACTGTGACGTCCTAAAAGCTGCATTTCCCAGAATTTTAGCAGATTTCAAACATGATCAGAAAGGCTCAGGATTCATTAAAGCTGTTTTCACAGACCTATGAAGCAAATTTGAAAACTGGGTCCCCTGTTCTGCTGAAGCATCAACATCTGGAGCCAAAGCAGAAGCACCCAAAACAAGTCCCTCCCCACAGACTGTTATGTTAATCTCCAAAATAAACCTGCTTACAGCCTGCTGACAAAAAGAGTATGAGTAATGTTCCCGGCTATAGACAAGATATTTTCTCCTAACCCTCCAGTCTAAGTGGTATTAAAGCCATGTATACTTAATGGCTTAATGGCTACTTTGATTGGACCTTGCACGGCTCCATTGCTACTCCACTAGCATACACCTCACCTCCATCAGCTTATCAGACACTTCGTACAATCCAACAAACAGTTTTCCTGCCTGCTGGTTCAGATCCAGATCTCTGTTGAAGAAGATGCTATTATAATTCACGCCATCTGGCCAACGTGTGAGCGGACTGGTGTTTTCTTTCTCTGACCGTTTTATTTTTAGGTAAAATCTGTGTGTATCTGTGGCAGACTGACTATCGGGAGAACCAGGGCATTTCCCGTTGGCCTGAGGGCGTTTTTTTCCCCCGCCATGCATTTGACACCCCCCCCAGCATCAGTTGCGAGTTGGTCACACTCACCTGTACTCTCACCACAGCATCACCAGTTGCCACAACAGTTGCCTAAAAGCCTCTTACACTGTAAGGTAAAGCCTACAGCAATAGAGAGAAAAACCACAATCAAATGACCCCTTTTGAGCAAACAACTGGCAACACTGCGAAGGAAAAACTCCATTTTAAGAGGAAGAAACTTCCGGCAGAACCAAGCTCAGGTTTTGGCAACAATCTGCCATAACTGGGAGATTCCGACCTTTCCCACATCCCACAGCTATAAAACATGGATACCAGTTTTCTCTGCAGTTAGTTTGAATAACTTTATATAAACTTTGTTGGGTTTCCATTTCAGGTGCTGTTAATGTTCTAAAGTGTGGCTCTTACAGGGATTCCCTTTATTTACGCTGCTCAGTTACAGATCAGATGCAACACTTGCATCCTTCACTCGAGAGAACTCTGCAGATATCCACCCACATATGAGCTTAGGCCTGTGAAGCCAAACTGTGGTGAGTCTGTGGGTTGTCTTCGAGGTGAAGGTCCGGACATGCTGACCACAGCAGCCGTCCAGCTGCCAGAAAACACCGCGCAGCAACCCTGCTGTCATCGACGCTGCTCATGAGCTCTGACACAGAAAAACAAACAGAGATAACAGCGATGTATCTGTCTATCTCAAGCCTGTACTGTCCCAGGCAGTGTCGGCGTGACTCAGACGTCCACAGAGCACAAACGCTGGCCTCCATCCATCCATCGCACAGAGAAAGGGATGAACTGTGTGTTTCTGTGTCTGCAGTTTCATGAGCAGAGGAAGATGAGGGGAGCTCTTCTTTTTGTTGTTGTTGGCAGGAACAAAGACACCGAGCAACAACAAAAAGTTTCCAAAAATACAGATACATCTTTCCGACAGCTCAGAATAAAAAAAGCTGAAATAAAGCAGAGGGGTGTGGACTTAAAAAAAATCTGCTGAGTGATGAAGAGGTGGAGGAAGCTTCAGAAAACCTAAAATTACAGCTGCTCTCACAAAAAGAACAATCTATTGATAACAGGATAGTCTTATTTTTTAGTGGTGACCTTTGACCTGTACGTGCTGTTTGATGACAGTCACAATTCATAGACGAAGAGCCCTGAACACAGTTACAGTCAAAGCCCGCGTCGTACAAAGGTTAACTGGTTTAAAAAGCCATTACATTGGGCCCATAGGTCGAAGAATGGGCCCTGGAAGCAGGAATGGATACTCGGCTGCATTGACTTCCAATCTGAATCCAGTCGGAGCGCCGACTGGCAGTGGTGGCCATCAGGTCTGGCTTTTTATTCAATAAAACGGCAAAGAGGCATTAGGGCACGTAGAGTTTAAAAACAGGAGGAACTGCAGCGAGTTTCTCCAACAATAACCCCTACACATGCTAAACAACTAATATGTTTGTGAAGTTACTTTATTTGGGTTACTGCCCAACAATTTTGCTTCTATATCGTTACCCAACCCAAAACCCAAATTTTACGGACATTTCATGGGTCAATTTACAACATATTTGACAAGAGGAAACTTAAAAATGTGATGTGGACCATTCGTCTCAGTTTTAGGCTGTACATAGTTTACAGGGGTTAATCCTGGGACTCTCCAAAGACAGAAAGGGGTTATCTTAAGCAGGATTGTTGTGAGATTATTCAAAAAAGGTCTGTTTGTGTAAATTCTACAGATTGTTCAAAGTATGTTTGAATAAAGAAGGAAATAATCTTGAAAACTTTGTCGGCTGAGTTTTATCTCTGCAACAAATATTAAAACATGATGACTTCTACTTTGAAGTCTCAACCTTTGCAGGTAGCCTCAGTGTAATTCAGCTTTACTGAATTACCCTAGCTTTACTGTCCACAGTTCAGACAATGAAAATCATTTTGTATCAATTTAAAATAAATTTAATCACGAAAGTGTTTGAGTTGGTCAAAAATCAGCTAAACGGTAGAGCAGTTTGATCTGCCAAGTCTAACATCATTAGCCATTTCTAGGTTTAACGTTTCTTCAGATCATAAATCAAGTAAACATCGATGTAAAACCAGTCCAAATTCTTTCAGAGTCAATAAAAATTATGTACCTCTGTTTTACGAGGTGCTACAATAAAGTTTTTATCCAGGATTTATGAGATGTATCCAAGTTAAAAGTCAGCAAGACATTAGCTAGCTAGTTTCTGGTTAGCTAGCTAACCACACAGATGTTATACCATCATTTTACTGAAGGATATCTTCAAGATAAAAGATACATCTCTGCTATAAATTTGGCACATGAACGAAGACGGAAAACAAAGTACAGACAACATTTGGAGGGTTATTGAAGCTGGGTTAGTTGACACGTAATAATGAGCTACCTGGTGGCTAGCAACAGAGATATAGTTAGGCTAATATAAACACATAAACAGGAAGATAGAGGGTAAGTTTTAAAACTGTTCTGAAAAAAAGTACATGTTAAGGGAAACAAACACTATTGAACTATTGAAAGAAGAAGACAGTGAAAATGGACCAAAACTGTCTGAGATGATACGTTCTCAACATGAGGTTAGTCATTAATATGTCACTGCATGGTTTCTCACTATGAAAAAATCCTGGTCTAACCTTAATATTCACACTGAAATCTGTGTGGCCTGAGACTAATTCTGCTCTGAAACCTTCTATCAGAAATTAGAGTCCTGGGCTGCAGTTACACCATGAGATTTTAAAAATGGAGCCTAAAGACCAGCATCACATGAACAGCGGTGTACATTTACAAAAGCCTTGAAAAACGGGAGGTGGGAGTTGTGGTAACAAGATTAACACACTTCTAAGCAGAGTTAATTATTTACCAATTATAATGCTAAAATTATGCTAAATACTGCACCAAAACAATCACCAACTGCTGATAGCTGACATTTCAGTACAGAATAAGATCTGTTGTAGGTGTAGTGACATCACCAGTGAAGTCATATACAGACAATCCAAGACTAAATGGGACTAAAATCTCACATTGCAGTTTTTACTACATTAGATAGATAACAGGAGGGGAATAAAGTGGTTTAAAGTAATTACCATTCAGTGGATTATAGTGTCTAAAAGGCTAAAACTGTCCTTAACATGAGCTCTTTGTCTAGCTTATAATAAGTACATTAACGTAATTAAAGGATGGCATTTTCATGGGCTTTATCTTACATTCATTACTGCTTTCATCCCATTATAACTGAATTATTAAGAGTTCATGTAAAAGCACAGCGGTGTCAGTGGAGGCAGAGGACATGGGTGCACATCTGGTGCTACAAAGATAAAAGTTTGGCCAAATAAAAAAACTGGGAAAGAGAAAACCTTTAAAGCACACATAAGCATGATTATTCTTTTCTTCTTTTGGGCCTATATCTGCCAACATCCTTGAATCTGTCAAAAGGGAAGGCTGAGAAAATCGTGACGTGCTCAAAACACCCTAAAAAGTCTTGGAAGTCCTGACGTTCTTTCACTCCACGCTACATGAAAGACACGAGGTAAAAAGGTTGACCCGGCCACAAACACCCGGACAGACAAGAGCCGAAAAAACTCCATCACTGAATTCTGAAGTAGAAGTTTGTGCTTTGTTTTACAACCACAGTATTTTACGGCCATATGTGTGCAAGTCTGTGTGAGTGATCTCGAGTATCGTACAACACTTGGCAGATGTCTCGATTAACTTGAACAGGCTGTTCATCTAAATCAGACTCGAGTTGTGATTTATTTTTTTTTCCACTCAGAGCTCCAAAGAAAAGAAAAGTGACATTTCCAGCTCGGAGCTGACGACAGGAATCAGGCTCAGAGCAGCAAATACAGACCAGAGGAAACACTCACTTCTAGTCTTTAATGGAGAATGGTCAAACTGAAAACCCACCACAGGGAAGATAAACATCTCGGAGACGACTGAATGCCAATGTTGGACATACTCAAAAAACCCTGTGCATACATCCACCACAATCGAACTACAAACCATCCGTCCATGCATCCTCCATCTACTGTTTATCCAGGCCCAAGTTGTAGGAGGGGCACTCTAAGCTTAGACTTTCTCTCCAGCTCTTCTGAAGGGACACCCCAATGTTCCCGATCTAACCGAGACTCTTTCTCTGTTGCCTCAGGGACACCTCTTCAGCATTTTCTGGGATTTCCTCCTGAGATGTTCAAAAACACTCAGGGGGCATTGCGGTCAGGTGCCCAAGCCACCTCAGTCAGTTCCTTTTGGGCACATCCAATAAGTTCATTTCTGCTGCTCATGTCCTTACTCTTTCCATCACTACCCACAAGTGGAGGTAGGAACATAGATTGCGTAGTAAATGAATGACTTTCCAATTCCCTCTTCACCACAACAGGTCGTTACGACATCCACACTACGTCAACTCTCCTCCAAGACCCAGAGATACTCGAACAGCTCCACCCTTCTCCAGCTGAGAAACATGGCCTCAAACGTCCGGCCATAAAGGCTGGAGACCATCACTTGATGAAGCCAGCGGAAACACATCGAGACGAGACCCTGAACTCAATACCCGCTGGCCTGAAAATTCTTTCCTTAAAAATATTATCTTCTATTAAAGTATATGGACCCATCGACCCATCGAGTGGTAAATAAAGATTAAAACTGCCCAAGACTGAAATTGTGCAAACAATCCACTGACATGAATCATTAAACTACTGAAAGGGCCTATTTTTAGATGTTTTTATGAGGAAACATTTGCACATACCTGCTCTTTCATTGGACTTTATTTAAAAACTAGGCCAGACGTCATTTACAGCTCAGGTTCTGATTCCAGCAGGATTTCCACAGCTTCACCGGTTAGCTGCCACGATTTAAGTTAGAAACTGCCCAGCAGAGCCGCGTTATGCTCAAATCTATGAGGGATATATCGCGTATCTGCATAACGAAACAAAGAAAGTGTCTCACATCATATCTGGCTTCTTTCTAATTACACAAGCCAGCTGAGCTCTGAAAGTTCGGTTGGAATTTCATTGTGTGAAAGCAAAGCTAAAAATAAGAGCTGATTTGTCTTTTCTGCCCAATTTAATCTCGCTCTCCTTCTTCTTCTTTGGCTTCTGCTACCAAACTACGAGGGCAGAGTGCAAATGACTCACAGAGAGGAAAGTATTTCAGAGAAGCTCCGAGGTTACAATCTGCAGGCTCTCTCTCCTGTACCTCGACGCTCCCTCGTTGAACTCGGAACCTTCCAGACGACAGCCCGTCGCTCGCCTGGAGTTTCATTTCACTCCACTGACACTCAACGCTTTTCTAAAGTGGACTCGGCGCTGCTCATTTAACAAAAACCCGGCTTTCAGCTCAGCGGGCTGTAGCAGATGTAGACACCTATGTTCACTCGTGGTTTAATACATGTTCCTTTTATTCCCCCTGCTCCATATTCATGTTCACACAAAAGAAAACTAATTATCCAAGAGTCAGCTGGTTACCTCTAAGGTCTCTTTTACAAGCTGCACAAAAAGCTTAACAACTGTTTATTCTGGTTTTTCAGATATTGGTTTGCTGCTTTTCTCTGCTGTTTTGTGTGCGTTTTGTTTTTGTTCTACATGAAATGAATATTTTTAGGTTTGGGTACCAAAGAAACCATACTGGACTCAGGGAAAGAGCAATTTCTATGTTATAGACTTCTTAAGTATGATTAAATTAATAGCAGCTGCAGATCTAGTAGCAGTGAAGCACATTTGTAACTGAATATCTGTGGTTTTAATATTAAAGGTCAATTGTGCCTCTTTTGACAGCTAGTAGCCTTAGGGTGGAGATGTAACGGAACGCTTCCCAGCATGCAGCAGTCCAGTGGTCATGAACATCAGTTTTTGAGCTTAACTTTTTGTTCTAACCCGTTCCCCCAGTTCTGTGCTTATTGTAGCCAATTATGTTCTGTAATAAATGTTATGAAGCTCTCTGTTGGAGAGGAAATCAGAGCTAAACACTTTTGGGTGTTGATGGAAAGTTTTTCTCTGCTCAAAATCAGCCTTTAATGGGTGAATGTACATAAGTTTTATCCACATATTTAAGGCATAGAAAAACCACTTAAAACGTTTATATGCTTTTAATACAATCATGGTAAATTTCCTTTAGGGGGAGGCCAACAGCTCTTTCTACAGAGGCAGTGGAACCCTGCTGATGTAAATTGGCAGTCTTAATATGTTATACAAAATACATTTGCTGCCACAAACAAAGACGGTTTTATGCACAAGTATTCAAAGAGTGCAAATTTGAAAAAAGGATGCTTTTAATGACCAGCAGGGGGGGACTTCACCAAGTTCTGAAAAAAGCCAAATTACATAGATGTTAATTAGAAAAAGAACCTATTAAACACTTGTTTTATTACTTCGATGTACTATGTCCTGATGAGTGTATTATCCTAATTATTAGTTGGTTCTGTAAATTATGGTTCTATTTTGGGATAAAATAAATGATTAAGAAGGCTATAACTTAAGCTGTGGCTAGCTCTTAAATTAACAGGCTGTTTACGCTGTTCTGCCAATCAGAACAGAGCCAACAGTGCCAAGTGTTTCACGTTTAAGTTTCAGTAGCCTGGACAGTGTTCACTTGTTCTGAAAGACCCTCAAGTGCAGTGATCTGGGCAAAAGTAGGTGAGCTGTAAGGACAAAAAAAAATTACGATCACATTTTGTTAATTCTGTGATTATAATAAAACAAAGCTGTAGGATATAAAATATGAACCTTAGGGCTAAAACCCTTGTGGTCATACCCATCTTTGTTATGCTCTGTACTTACTGTAGATTTGACAGAAAAAAAGGCAAAACCTAATCCAGAAATATCAGCCAGTGAGGAGAGCAGATCAGCAGGGAGGTACCGGGGGAATTTTGCACTGATGGAGCACAATACACTCCAATAAGTCTCATCTTATCTCCTCTGTGTTCCCTTTGAAAACACACAAATCCATTCATCACTGATATCAACTTTAATCTGACTGCAGACCTTCCCTGGCTACCACACAAAACAAAAAAACCCAAACAAAATACAGGTGAAGGACTCTCAAGCATCACTCCAAAATGTACAATAAGAAAAGAAACCCCCCACTACTTGTTAGCATAGCAAATGCCTGGTGTCAAATACCGCCTTCAGCCCCAGACCAAATGCCCTAATCGGTTTATTCTGCGTCCCAAGTCAGCCTCAGGCCTGTTTGCTTTTAGTCTCCACACAGCAACAGCCTGTCAAATGAATAAATAACAAGCTTTAAGAATTGCATTTAGCTTAATTTCAAGTCCAAAAATATGAATATAATACATTTCTTATCGATTGATGGGTCATAATTTCACTTCATGGCCTTCATCACGACATGAAGGTTGAGAGCTCCAGGAAAAGCAAACACTACAGACAGACCTTGAGTTTTTCTTTGCTTTTTCAGGCCCCTTTTAGCACCCCCTCCCCCTTCCTTATTTCCTGGCTTACACTTTTAAAATTTCAATTCGATCAAACTGGAAGATACAGTCATGACATCCACTTTCCTCTGGTCTCATCAAGCCGTACAGAGAAATCTACCTTTTGTTTTCCATAAAAGTAACGAAAGGTGTTCTTCACACTAGCCCACACCGCTAATCCTAATCTGCAGAAATGCTAATAAAACCAGTAAGGCTTTTTACCTCACACATCTGGCAAGTGAAACATCATCTGAGTGTCAGATTATCCCCGTAAGCCATGAAGTCTGTCTGTCTTTGATGTGCTTGTTTCATCTTGTGCACTGCGACGTAACATCACCCTCTTCATTCCTCATCATGATGCAGACCTCTGCCTGACTTGCTATCCAGATTTCCCTTTTGAGATGTTTACTGAAGGTTATGACCCCATTCTGGCATTTCAGCGACTCACCGGTCAGAAGAAGGAGGAAAGTCTCAAACAAAAGGAGAGCAGACACAAATGCTTCAAAGTTTTGACCGTTGACATCATAATCCATGTACGAACAAGCCCTGGGGACCTTTTGGAGGTTTAGGATGCACTATAACAAAACTCTGGAACAGCCCACAAAATAAAGTCAAGAATCACACATTAATTATCAATGGGAGCTGTAACCAGACTACTAATAAAGTCTAACATTAGCTCTATCTTCATGGTATTTGTAATATATCTATCTTCCCTCATTAAAGCTTTCAATATTCATGGACAACTCTAAAAATCTTTTAAAAATATAGCTGGTAATTTTTCAACAAAAGCTGCAAATTAGGGAAAAGGACAAACTTAATCCAAACCAATTTAGGAATTCAAGTCCGGATTTAACATGAATTCTTTCTGGGTATATTTGTAGCTAGTATGCTAACGGCTAGAGTCCTGGCGTACCAAAAATATGTTAGTGCTAATCAGGGCTTCCAAGATTTCTTTCCACTTCTTTCTTTATTACTGAAACAGAAACACATCTCCCATTTATATAAATATACACCAAAGATGGCTCTCCTCCACAAAACAGCCAGTGAAAACAGGAAACAGCTAAACCATAATGTCAACACGTTTAGCTTAAAATTTTACATTTAGCCATACTTTTAAGCTAATAAATTTCAGCTCATTACCCCTTTTTTTATTCCACAATTTGTGATTGATTGTCTATATTACTGGGTAGAAACTTCAGCTGCTTACCTGCACTTTTATCTAAATATTTAAACTGATAGCTATCCTTTCATCAAATAGGTTTGTTCTTTTTATTTCTAATTTTAGCTAACAACTTAAAAGCCTGTTCATTATATTTTTTACAATGCGTTGTGCAATTATTGTACATATAATGCATTTTATTTTAAATTTATGCTCTGGCCATTTAATTAAGCTTTCAGCTACTTAATTTAAAGCTGTTAATTACTTTACATAAACCAAAGGTAACTGTTTGGCCGTTATATTACATAACTATTCAACTTGTTAGCTAACAATTACTAACAAAATGAACAAATGAAATAGAAACTCTTAACTGGAACCTAATTATCCGATTTTCAGTTTTATATAGACTACACAAGGACACTGGGAGATTTGTTCCCTGAATTGGTCCTTATGGCAGAGAGCGTGCTTATGGTACCCATGGGAACACCACAGATAACATGACAAACTAATGTGGCTGACTTCCGAGGTAGGTATAAAGTAAATCTCCCTGCACAGAGATGGTTACACCTCTGCATGGGCTCCTGTTACATAACACTCTGCACATCATCCCTTCTTTGTGGAGCAGCTTACACTCGAGCACACCAGGCTTACATAAAACAAACAGCACTACCAGATTCTGGACACTGTCAAGAGGCCTCGCTACAACCCACTCTTTAAAATTTATGTAATTAACCCCATGAAAATGATTCATCCATGAAAGCAAATCCATTGAAATTAATTGATTTCTTCATGAAACTAAGAGCATTTAAAGGGTCAAGTCTATGCTCAATGTTTTTTTCCCACTTTCTTCTCATATCTTGAGGCAGCATTCCTGCTTCTCAGTTCCATCATCGCCTCCCTCTCCCTCGCTGCTCACACTCCTCACTGCTGGCTGCCTCCAACGTCACTGACATGATTTATTTAAGCTGATTCTGGTGAAGCAGCCATCAAATCTCACTCGACTTCACAGCATCAGCTAAGTTCCTAAATATAAATGTCAACTGTTAGAGGAGGGGGAGGACTCAGAAGTAAGAGAGGCAGAAGAAGATGAGAGGAAGGAAGAAGAGGGACTGTCCAACTATAAAAACACCTACATCGTTAAATGACAGAAATAGTGTGTTCCAGTGTTTTTCATGTGTAATGGCCGCCAAAAACACCAACCTTTATGATTAAATAATATTTCATTTCAAACTAGATGAACAACACTTAGCTTATGAATGCTAATCTAAATGAAACAGCTATCTTAACTTGTAACTACTAGCTTAAAATACACCTGCCATTAAACTGCTATTCATTACATAGTGACCATTATAGTGAACGTCTTAATAATTTTGGTTGTTTATCAGCAATTTCACTTTTACATTTTCAGTTAAATATTTCAGCTGCTAACTATACTTTTAAAAGTTAACAACTGTTTATTCATACAATTAACTTACAATTTTAGACTTTGCCCACATGTTTAACCAATAATTTCTCTTTTCTAACTTATTTTTTATTGATCCATTTCAGTTCATTTTAATATAAACTGGTAGCCATACGTTTAGCTAACAGTTCCTTTAATTAACATTTTTTGGCTAGCTGTGTTAACTGCACTTTAGCACTCTAAACACTTGTGCTTGTTAGCTAACAGTTGTTGAGCCACATTGTTAGTTACTACTTAACTGTAAAGAATATTTTTCTCTAATATTTAAAAATTTTAAGTTTGTTTTTTTGCCAGTAATTATAACAGATTATCTGTTATATTTAGCTAAAACCTGACTAGTTTATTTGCCCTATTAGCTAAAATAATAACTCTTGGCAATTAACAGTTTAGCTACAAATTTAAATTATTTTAACCATCGTATTATATAAGAAAAAATCTTGAACAGTTATGCTTGATTAACATTTCAACATGTTATCCACACTTTAGCTAAATGTTTAAACTGCTAGCTAAACTTTAACCTTATATTTTTGTTTTTTTTATTAATATTAAATTTACAGTCCAATGTAATCAATGTATTGATTTGATTTAAATTGTTCTGATTTTGAAAGCTGACTTTGGATATTTGAAAGCAAGTCAGAAATCAAAAACTAAATTGGTGAAATATATCCAGAGGCTTCTAAAGACACATATGCATATTTATAGAAGACATAAATAAAACAGACACATTTCTGGTTGTAAACCAAGCTTTTCCTGGCTCCATATATTTTTGCTCCTGTAAGTGAGGAAGCTGTAAATGAGCGCTGAAGGATGATGTCGACCTGTGTTTTATAAAGCAGCCGTGATGAAAGTGAAAGCCCGTGTTTTTGCATGTTGTACCACTGACCCTGTTCTATATTAATCTAAGAGAGTGCAGAGAGAGCGGTGAGATCACAATGAAAGCACAACATGTCTACTAACTGCTCTCAAGGCACATTAATACTCTCACTGGCTTTAAAGCTGAATGCCTGCTGCTGAAGAGCAGAGCAGATGATGAGGAGACAAAAAGAAAGAAGGGGCACATTCAGGAGGTCAGAGATTAAACCTCTACCTCTATTTGTCTTCAATCAGATGTTCCATTAATAATATGGTGGTTTTTTTGGTAGAGGATATGGTAGGTAACTGCTCTGGACGAATGCAGGACCAGAAACCAGCCATTTCCTGCAGACTTTAATTATCGCTGTCATAGTCGTTTGCAGAGCAAGCCTCCCAGACATGCAGCTTTCATCTTTACTCTTCTCTCAGAAACAAATAACTGACATCCTGACAGACTGTCCATGACCTGCCTCTCTGAATAACTCACACAGAAGCCATAAAGTACCATCTCTGAGCAGCTAGATCTATTGTGGTAATTCCCAATAAAGTCATGTGTCTAGGGAATCATTTTCCCATGATGACTTTACTGTGATGTGGAACATGCAAAGCTACTATGGGGCTGAAGATGAACAGAAAGGATCTACTTTTAAAAATAATCTTAGTTACTTTTGCTGTGAGTTTAAATAAATTAAAATTTTCTAATTTCTTGATTGAGTTTTAGAGTTCTCATTTGAAGATCTGTATTTTGAGTCTGGGAGAGGATTCTTAGACAAACGTAATCCTTATTTATCCAGTACCGGGCCTTGACGCCCTCACTTCATGCTGCCTGAAACAAGCTGTTTTAGCTCCTGTCTTTAAGGCCCAGCCTCTTTATTGGCCAGCTTCTGGAAGCCTGCTGAGGGGCAGCAGTCTGAAGCCTGAGCTTTTAAATCATATGACGTTTTGCGTTGTTTTTTGGAGCCCTGATTCCAGATGTGTGCAGCTTGGTTCTGTTTTGGTGACATGAGAAGGGCAGCGTCACCTTTCAGCATGTTAAGTTGCTCATTTCTTCAGGTTTCTCCTTCGTCACCTGTCTGTAACAGGTAATAAGTAAGAACACCACGAGCCGGAATTATTAAACCACGTGACCTCGGGCTGTTTATTTCCAGCAGTGTTTTGTTTCTCCTTTGACCTTGACCAGCTCTGCCGCGAAGCATTGTTTGGTCGACCTTGAATCCAGGTTCGGTGCGAATAGAAAGCTTCCTGAGGGGTAAATAAACGACCCACGTTAAAATGATCTCAGACGGAAAGATTAAATGTGAGAAATACGGCAAAGTGTGTGAGCAGTTCAAGAAACGTCCTCTATCTGAGACCAACAGTTAAGGAAACCCGACTGTGTCGACCTTGCTGCTCAGCTCCTCTCTCCACCATTTTCTTGTTTTGTCTGAGGTGACTCGTCAGGTAATGGCTTCCTCGAACAGCTGGACAGGTCAAAGGGTCATATGACAGCAGCCTGCGGCCAATCAGCAGCCACTGAACGTGGTTTGTGGATTTTCTGATATTGGATAACCCTGATTCACCCGCTGCCCTTTTCACAGTGTCACCTTCACTGCAGTCTGACATTTGTGGTTCAAAAGGTAGCATTCCTTTCTTTTAGCTTCAGGGAGCGAATGAATGAATGATAAACAGGCTGGAAAAGGAATCTCATCCTAATGTTCACCCATCAGACATCAGGAGTCGCCCATTACCGCTGCCTGTAATGCTCCGAGGCAGTGCACAACCAGTTTAAAAGCCCTCATGCTTTAAAAATGATGTAACATATTTGCCAGAGCCTCCTCCCGCACATCACCGTCTGTTTCAGCTCTTCAGTCTCACAAATACAGATGTCCCTGTGAGTTTTAGACAGGTTGAGATACGTAAGTGTAACTTTGATGTTTTTTTCAGAGTTAGACACAATTTGAAGTTCCGTCAAAATTTTAAAATGCCAACCTAAAATTCTGAGTTATAGATGTAAAAAAATCTTCTTCGGTTTCAAATTTCAAGCTTCCATAAACATGTTTACAGCCTGCTACAAAAAACTATTTTGGTCTCTAGAATTCATTTATTTCCCAATTTAAAAAAAAATACAAGAGCAAATTTTAAACTGCATTAAAGTGAATTATTAGTGGTGAGAGCATGAATGTCGAAACCATTCTGTGATGTTCAACAGTTAATAAAGCCTTTTAATTATTAGTTATCCATTTGATATCAAATAAAATATTCTTGCTAACCAAGCTAGTTTAACAAAACAAATGTTAGCTGATAACAACATCTTGTCCAGATACACTAATATTAAAAAAAATGTAGGGCCTCAAAACTGAAGACCACAAATGAATGATTGGCAGGTTTTACTATATTCATTTATATAAAAGTTTAATAAAGTTAACGCGTCGTACATCAGAGTTAACGTTACAGGCTAACTCCACTAGCATGAACCTGACAGAAGGCTTTGAACAAACAAAAACCTTCAGGAAATTAAAAAAAAAATGATTTTGATCATTCTTACTAATTTCAACCTTCTTAAAAACCGTGATTCATACATTTGTATTGATTTTCTTAAAATTTCAAGTAAGCGCTGCCTTTACTTACAAGCTAACTAGCTGTTAGCTAGTCCTCTGCTAACTACAGTCCCTTACCTGGACCTTTGGACCCTGTTTGAGTCATTGGTGCCTTTTTATTGATTTAACCTACACAAATAGCACAGCTTGTTCTTTTCAACCCATCAATGCATTATTAAATAAGTATAATTTTATTTCACTATTATTTTTCTCTTTCTTCCATACAACCAATACATACATACAGTTATTCCTCCAATTTTCATTTTACCCAAATGCGGTACTTCGTAAAATAAAAGCACACATTACAAATAAACTTCAAGTGTTAAGAACAGCGTGAAGCGTCTGAGTGAAGCCAACGCATTGTTTTTCATTGCCTTTCTTTTTTAGTTGCAGTGTTTTTAGATGCCAGGACTGTTGGTGGATTGAATTCTTTTTAAATTTTTCATCTTTAATATGCACTTTAGTGTCTTTTACGCTACCTCCTTATGTTTAAAGCCTGATTAGGTTCATCTTTGAATAAAAAAAAAAAAATCAAGAACTTTACACCCTAATGTTATGCCAGATATCCCTGTGGTACTGAATACTGATTAGTGAGTGGTGTGCAGTCGTGCTAGCAGCTATATGATGCTTTAACTGGCTTTTTAACATGTTCACAGTGGTGATGCTTGATTTACTCAATCAAAAACCAAAAATAATGGCACCACATGAATCGTAAGGGGTTACTAAAGTCATTAGGGTTAATCCTGAGGATCTGAGTCTCAGATATTTGAATGTTTACCAAAATAGGAAAGTGATTTTTTATTTTTGGTCATTTTATACTTAAATAACATTCATCACAGTGCTGTGTTTGCTGCTCGGGGTAAATCCATTTACCCTGACGCCACCATTAAATCCAAACTCATCATGCAAATGTTTCCTTTGTCTTGTGACGCTCAGATGTTCATGAAGTCTAACAGAGGGCTCATCAGGCCCGCTGTCCTGTTATCAGCAGCGACGGAGCTTCACGCTTCTCTCCGACTGAATAAGCGACGCCGCCGACTCATCCGTCATCTGGATTCCTCCTGCTCGTTATCACTTCGACTCGCTGCTCTCAGACCCTCGCGGCTGATGGCGTTCTGAAGGACGAGCCGCCTGTGATGGACGAGTCCGGCTGCAGGCGACGGCGAGAGCGAGGGGGAAGCTTAAAGTTCGACGGATGTTCGAGCGAGCGAGGCCGAGATAAGACCTGTTCATGTGAGGGCGAGGTGTAATTAACGAACAAACCTCTGCAGCTTCCTGATCGAGTCCTGCCGCTGACAGGACGACAGAAACAAATATTTACAAGAGAAGACGATGGAAGAACTTTATCCACAAATGATCGATTAGTCTGATGAACATTTCTTTCCCTGATTCGTCATCAACAACAAATAAAGACGAGAAGTACTGAACTACGCTTAGAAATAAACGGATTAAAAAAACAAATTCTCACATTGAAAAAGTTTCAAATTTGGGGCATTTTTTAAAGTCAGGCCCTTTCATGATTGCTGGAAAAGGACACTGCTGCTTTCAAATAATAGTTCTGGGTAGAAGATGAGCGAGTTTAGTTCAGTCATTTTTAATAGAAGGCACTTATCTCTGGGAAACCACACAGATGGATGCAGACCAGAGAGAAATAGGTTTTTAATGTGTTTAAGGTGGACTGACAACAAAATAGCCCCAAAAATCTAAATTGCAGCGAACAAAAGGGTATTTCTGTTTGCAGCGACGGTGATGTGAAGCAGCTGTGAGATAAACAAATGCATTATTCTATCAACAAAACCAGGTCAAAGGAACTCGTCTTATTTGGACTGGTGTGCCTGTAAAAACAGATTGGAGGAGAGGCTCCTGAGACCTTTGGCCACCAGACTTCATTTATCCAGCTCTTAAATCCGCTCTCTGGGAAAGGAGAGTAGGGCAGGGGGTGGTGTGGAGGTGGAGGGTGTTTGGGGGGGTGTCCTGTGTTGTTTGAGGTCAGCGTGTTTGGAGGTTTCTGCCTTTGTTTGAATCCCATCAAGTGTGAAAAACGGGGGCAGGCCTGAGGCCCTATGCATCATCTCCCCGCCCCGCCGGCTCATCCTACTAAATCTGAACGCCGTTACAGGAAACGTTAACCTTTCGGCCTGACGGCTCGCGCTCGCACGAGCAGGTCAGCTGACACAAACACGTAATTTACACTTTTATACTTTTGTGTGATGCCGCGAGAGACTCGAGGGTGGAAAAACCATCATTTCTTGCCTCCATCAACACCTGAACGAGTGGTTAACAGCAATGTTTCCGCACCCTCGCAGAGCTCGGTGTCAGGCTGTGATGAGCACACATCTTTAGGGAAAGAGGTGGAAATTTGTCCTGGATGTTCGTCTTTATATGGCTGACGAAATCTGCTGTTAATAAAAGCAGCAAAAACAGAGGCGCATCTGTTGTTTCTGATGCTCACGTTTTTTTACAAACCTCCATATTTGTGAAAAGCTGATGAAGTGTTTGAGATTTCAGCATCCAAAATCTGAAAGTGTAAAAGCATTCAGCTGGATCACGCGAGCCCCGGTTTGTGTTTATTTGTTAAATCAGACTCTAAATTTTAGTTCCACAGAGCTTTAAATGAGTTTACTAAAGCTCCAAACAGCAAACTTCACTGCTAATCTCCACGCTTGGGACAAAGCACAGAACCTGTGGTCAGATCCCTGAAGTCACTTTAAATCTCATCTGAACACAGAGAGACTTTCAGTTCTTTGATGGTTCAGGAATCCAGGAAATCACAAAACTTGCTGAAACAGCTTTAATGAAGTTTCCTTACTAATGAAACACAAAAATCCACGTTTCAGCCTCATGTGTGTTTTTCTGACCTGAAGCTCGTGCCAGGGTGGCTACCACGCACCACTGGAGCACCAACCCCGATCGTCTCACACGTGTTCAGAGAGCACAGAGCGCACTTTGGCTCTACAAATAAGGTTTGTTTGTTTTTTCACAAATAACTTGAGCTGATGTTGGACTGTGGAAGCTTGTTTGTTTGCAGCCACTGAGAAGAGTTTTGTTGTTTTGCTGTCCATTAGTCAAAATTTTGAGTTAGTGACTGAAAATGGTGACAAAATAACTGAAAATGCAAAAAAAAAAAAAAATGTCACAGATAGAACAAATTTGTTTTAATTACCTTGTCAAACATGTCACACAGAACAACTCAGGGTCCAATGAGGTGCCCACAGGCTGGGGGAGACAACACAAGGCAAGAGGTGGGGTACACCTGGACAGGTCGCCAGTGACTCACAGAGCTAACAGAGAGAGGCCTTTTCAGAGTCATCAGTTAGCAGAAGAAGCTGGAAAGACACCAGGCTGGATTTGCACCTGAGACCTTTCTTGCTGTAAGGCAGGGGTGCTCAATCCCAGTCCTGAGAGCTACCGTTAAGATGCATCCCTGCTCCAACACAGCTGAATCAAATGGTTTGATGACCTCTTCAGCATGCCATCAAGTTTGGCAAAGGCCTGATATCAAGCCATTCATCTGATTCAGATGTGTCGGAACAAGGACGCATCTAAAAGCTGCAGGACGGTAGCTCTCAGGACTGGGATTGGGACCCCTGCTGTAAGGCGATGGTGCCTACCACTGGACCAGAAAACCTCTAACTCCAGGCCTAACCCTGCTGACAATGCTGGGTGAGGTCAACATATTGCCCAACTGTTGCTGCAGCTATATACAACACTAACCCGAGCGACTCCCACCTCAGGACGACCAGCACAGCGGTTGATCCGATGGGTTTAAACGGCTACCAATATGAAGGATTTCTGGACTAAATGATCTGCTCAGGTTTGTGTGGTATCACTAAAAATGTCTTTGTGTTGTTGTGGAAGCTAATGGACTAAAAATATATTAAGCTCTAGCTGCACGCCCCCTTGTGGACAGACTGAGTGACGGGGTTAGTCTTCCTCGTGACTGAGACTAAATGTAGAACCAAAAGCAAACATCTGACATAAAACCACAGAGGAGGCCAAGCTGACCTCACCTGGCCTCATGACCTGCAGCAGATGGATCAGGTTCATGTTTCAGAGTCAGGACGGAGACTGAAGAGCGTTTGTTTCAGAGGAACCTTCGCTAACCGTTGCTTTAATGGCTTCACTTTAACCAAGGACACCTCTGATTTTAATTAGGTGAACAGGTGGAGTTGTTATGACTGCTGGCTTATTGTGTTCAAGGACAGCAGGCTGGAGTTTAACATTAAACCTGCATTCCAAGTGAAATATTACCTCCTCTAAGCTAACCACCTCCTCTACATGCTGCAGCTCCTGAAACTAAACAAATCAGCTCCTTCCCCTTTTTGTTCTGAGTCAAACACAAACAGAGAACAGGAAGGACGTGCCGGCACCAAAACCAGGCCAAGGTTTCTGAAATTCCTCTTTTTTTTTTCTCTGGGATTCACCTAAAACTTTTCTGCTCTGGATTCAGAGGCTGCCTGGGAAATTCGGCCTTCGTGACCTTCCTGCTCATATCGACTCCAAAATGAGAAACTCTAAACCTAAGAGTGCTTTTGGTGCTTCAGCACCAAAGTCCATGCAATAAACATTTACTTTAATACATCGCTGCAGCCAGTGGGGCTGTCATAGTGAGTCATTGTTAAACCAGTGAACGCTGGTCTGTTTGCCTTCTTCATAGACAAACCTGTTATATAAAATAGATTGGAGATTAAAGCATGATTTCTGTCTATTAATAATATGTTTCAGCGCAGCGGCTCCACGGTGTAGTGGTTTACATGTCTGCCAGCAAAAGGTTGCTGGTTTGATCCAATAAAGGAGCAGCTGGGAGTAGTACTTCATGTACACATATTTTTACTTAGGCCATGGCTTGCTGTATGGTAGCCTAGAGGTGCCAAACACAACAAGAAACCTGAAAAAAAAAAATTTTTCCCTGAGTCTTTTTATATCGGACTGATATCAGATTTTTAAGACCGATACTGATATTTGGTGATTTTACAGTTCCGATAAATTGGCTAATATTTTAATCCATGCGGACGTTTATAACTCAACACTCACAACATGACCGAAGGGTGCTTCTCATTTCTCCTCTTTACATTTTCATTTATTGGCTGCAGTAACTGCCGATACTGAAGGATCACCACATTGCTGTTAGTCACTTCCTGTCTTGGTCTCTTTTTCAAAAATGTATTTTTCAAAGTGTTAATTTTTCCTATTTTTTGCTGTTTGTGCTTCAGGTTTTAGTGAAATGTTACCGTTTACTGTTATTCAGTTTACTGACACGTTGTTGTGGGTTTGTTTTTGTTTTTTCCCCCGTGCTGTCACATTTTTTCTGGAATGTCTTGCTCTCCAAAGAGTCGTGAGATGTTCCAAAGACTCTGGTTTTCTTTTTTTCCCTGAATGTTGACAGGGTTTTCCTAAAGTTGAATATTTTTGGTTAGTAGTTGTGTTTTTATTTTGTTTTTGACTTTTTTGTTTATGTGTTTCATA
>VUQR01016688.1:21469-41799 GCA_015108515.1 Hemichromis elongatus
GTATTTTCATGTTTTCCCTGATATTTTTTGTGTCCTGTTTGGTTTCACAGTTGTGAGTTTTTTTATGTTTCTAGAAAGTTGTGGGATTTTTCTTTGTGTTGTTGTGTTTTGCACCTCTGGGCCACCGTACTGCTTGGCAGATCAAATGAATAATTTTTGACTTCACTAACTTCCTTACTGACCTTCTTGCACCATTTCTCAGTGCAGAAACGCCACAAAGGGGGGATGATGGAAGCCTCCACCCCTTCTTTCCCCTCCTCCCTCCATCCCACCCATCGGCCTCGCCCCTCTTCCTCCTAGTTAAGGATGCAGGGGCTCATCATTATCTCTGGACAACCTTACACACACACACACACCTCTGCATTGCTTTACACAAAAGCTTAAAATTGCTTCCTGCTGGAAGTGAAGCTGGTCCCGACGGACTGAGGGCAAACAAAGCGCATTTTACGCACAGAGTGGCGCACATTTCCCCACTGAGTCTGCACTGCGGGACAGCCCCCCTCCACCGCAGCTCTCTGACACAAACTCTGTATAGACCCGAAACAACCGCATTCCCCTCCGTCCCTACTTTACACCAGCTGTACTGATGATGATGATGATGAAGGTGGTGGTGCCCCAGTCCTGCCCTGCGCATCCTCAGCGCGCAACAACCCGAACAACGAAACCCCGAAAGGAGCCGTGAGAGGAGCGGTAGCAGGAGCAGAAACAGAAAAGGACAGGAGAGCAGGGCCGTGGGACTCACCAGTCGGTGTCCGTGGTCTCGTCGATGACGTCCTGGTAGGCGGTGAGCAGGGCCAGCCGATTCTTGCCGAGATTCACAGCCATGTTTCCGTCTCTGCAAGCATCCAGCCGCTGCTGATGGAGAGAGACTCGGAGTGAGACTACAGGAGGACGGCAGCAGCAGGAGGAGGAGGAGGAGGCGGCGCTGACTGGTGGAGACAAAGAGAGGAGCACGGTGTCCGCTGGGTCCTAGGGCCGGTAGACAGAAAGCTTCAGCAGTCCGATGGGTCCTAGTGCCGACGATTAAACTCCTGCAGCTGCACAGAAACAGTTAAAGTTCAAATTTGTCCGAAAGGAGAAAGATTTGTGTGAATGTCTGTGTCACAGTGGTAAATCATTACTTTTATATTATTTACTGCTGTTACTATTTAACATGCACTGTACTCAGATCCTCTTACAGCACTTACAAAAAACCAGGAACTCACTCAGAGAAAATATTAGATAAAGGAGGTCAGTATGAAACCAGGTGTAAATGTCAAACTTTGCTGTTTTTCTAAAGGTTCACTTGTGAACAGTGCTCTGATGCATTTCTGCAGTGTCACTCTGTGTTTTACTTTGGTGAACCAAAGACCATTTCCCACTGATGTGGATAATAAAGTTATTTCTATTCTGTTCTCATCTATTCTGGTCTTTCTCAGTGACATCACACAGGTCCAGGAGAAGGAAAAAAACTATGAAGTGAAGCTGTTGGACTTACAGGAGTTACTGATCCCATTATGTGAAGCATTTCCAGCTGGAACAGCACCAGGTAAGAGTGACCTCAGAGTGAATGCACTCTGATGTAAGCTTTTCTGTGGGCGGGGCTTTAACTGGTACATGGACGGTTCCTGAGCACCCAACATGCCCCACTCACAACAGCACGTCTAAGTGCTTTCAGTCTAACATCCACACTCTGATGAACAGGATGTTAGGCATGCAGACTGGAGCAGTCAGGAATTGAACTACCAACCTTCTCATTAGCTGTAATCTTCCTTAGAGTAACACATGAAACATTCTGTACTTCCTTTGTGTTTTCTGTAAGTTTCTCTGATCGAAGTTTGATGAAATAATGAGGTCAAAGCTGATGTGGTAAAACCTGCAGTTCCGCTGGTGGCCACCAGAGGCTGCTGTTGTAGATTTGCACATAAAAAATGTTGAACTTTACAGCAGAAATAAGCACGTTTACAACCTGATACAGAAACAGTTTTGGTCTCTGTGGATCATCTCCTCCTTTATAAATGCAGCACGACAGGTGATTGTTTTTATAACGCTTCTTTTTTTTTTAACTGAATTGAGGTTTGGTATGTGGCTCCTCTGATTAGCGCTGGAGCTGCTAGCCTTGGCTTTGGCTCTCTGGAGTCACTGAACTCGACCGCCAGTCCGGGTTTGTGCTCCTGTGCTGCGTCCTTGAAGTCTCTCCTCCAATTTTGGGTGGATTACAGTCTAAGATTTTGTTACCCTGTTATTTAGCTCTCAGTATTAGCGGGGTGCATTTTTGGCGTGATGCATTGGCTTAAAAACCAGTCTTGCTAGCAGTAGCTTATAACTTCCACCCTCATATCCAAATATGGTCGCTTCCAGCTCCAAACAAACCAAGATGGCTGCACTGAGACTTCAAACTGTGAGCGCAGTAACCAAAGGGTGGCCTCCTCCTCCTGTTAGTGTTCAGGTCTTGTTCTTTGATAATCTGTGAATTAAAAACCTTTCTAAGACTATAATGGGCGCCTCAACCACTTCAGAAGCAGCCTGCATCAGCCAGCTGGTGCATTAGTGAGGTTGTCCGGAGGCACATGGGCCCATGTTTTCTTAATAACAAGTCTCTCATGAAAACCACTAAGTGGCGGAGCTGCCTGGTAAGTTTGCCTGTTGCTATGGATTCCAGCGCGGCAGTCCTGATGATGATGATGATGATGATGATGAGAGCTGAGGAGCAGCTGAAGCTGCTTTCAACAGCTGGAACGGCCCCCTGGATGTGACCTCAGTCTCGGCCTCTGTGGGCAGATTTGTTTGTGAGGAATAACCAGTAGGACCTGATGGCACTGCTATCGTTTCTTGTGTTTTAAACATTATTATTAATATAAATGGTTTAAATAAAGTATTTATTCTTCTTATTATTATTATTATTATTATGATTATTATTATTATTTTCAGGTGTGTATAAATTGTTTGTCGTTCATTGTATGATGAGTGTGACGTGTCAGACTCGTCGTTTTGATGCAGACGTCATATCAGCAGGATGAGAACTGATGGGAGGTCTGGACCTTGCGTGGATTCATCTGTGAACTGAGTGAATCACAACTTCAGAGACGTTTGTGGTGATTTAAGTTTTGAGAAAACAGAAATGGGTAGATCAATAATATGTTGGACAAAAAAATATTTTTGTAGTTTTGCTCCTTAACAACATCACAGTGGATTTCAACCAGTCAACACAGGATTGAAGTTTTGAACTTCTAAAAAGTATCAGTTCTTATCTACAGGCCCTCATTTTTAGGTTACCTGCTGAAATCTGATTGGTCAATGCTCCTTAGACTATAAATGGACAAAAAACTGAAATGAAAAAGAACCAACATCTTTATATTCAAGTGCAGAAACTGTAGCTGAATATGACATGCTGCCAACAAAGATGTAGCTCCTGGATCTGTTACAGGGAGACACTGCTACACTGAGAGCAGATCTTTGTGTTGACCTTCAAATGGACAGTCAGCTGATCGACTTTAGACTCAGCAGGTGTGTTTGTAAGGACCTCGGTACGCTCAGTGTTGAGTTTCAGGTCGTTTAGTTGAGCGGTCTCGTATTTGGGGCCAAAGATGTTTTCTGTTGGAGTGACTGCTCCACTCTGTGTGCAGGGGGAGCGCGCACACACACACACTTGTGTCACTATCTTTGTTGAGGACAGTCAGTCTCTTATGTTAAAGTTTAATCATTGCTTTGCAGCCTGTACAGATGTGGCGCTGCAGGGTCCATAAAAATGCGGGTTTAGTAGCCGTCTGCTGCTGAATGATAACGCGAGCCTCTGACTTAAGAAAGCAGCAGAAACGCTAAATTCTAGGTTTCAAAACATGAAGACCAAAACCTAAATGTATAAAAGATCATTCAGATCAAGTTTTAACCCGTCAGATTTAATTGGTGTTCACTTCTGTCTGGGTTCATTTTCAGATTAAGAGTTTTAGGGTTAAAGGAAGAATTTGGTGAATTTTGGGTAAGTTTGGCACTCTGAGGATGAACGTGGGCGCACACTGCCACTGCAGGGCTCGTTTAACCTGAAACCAGTTTTATTTTGTTTAGCTACATTTTACAGGTAATCCATAAATGCATCATGAAAGCACATCTGGATTTGATCAAGCAGATGTGTGAATATTATGGCATAGCTCAAACTGTTAGCATCAGGAGAGAGGAGCTGCTGTGTTACGATGCTGAAGTTTAGACAATTAAAATCCACAGAAAAATCAATGTTCCTGAAAAATGAAATATGTGACATGTAAACACCAAAATATAACAGCAGCACTCAAATCTGACATTAAACTTTTCGCAGGAAGACGGCAAGGAGCAAAAAACCGAGCCTGAGTTTTTATTGTCATTTACACGAGCTGAAACAAACCCAAGAAAGTCTTACAGTGTGAGTTAAGTACAAACAGGACACTGACAGCGTGGTGGGTAGTGCAAAAACACATCAGGTTTCTATGAAAGCTATAAAGTCCGGTTGAAGCTGGACTACAACAACGCCAAACTTGGATAAAACGAATCTCCGATGACCGAATGGCTCAAGAATGTCTCTCGAAGCCGTCTTTGAGGGGTTTTGGGGACCCTGTAAGCAATGAGACTTTAAAATGAGGTTCTTTTCTCCCCGTTTCCTGGAAAAGTTGACATTTAGGAGGTTTTTCCCGGCTGGCGGCGGTGGTTGTTGCTGTGGAAACCAGGCTGCCTCAGAGAGCTGAACCCCACGCAGGCCGCCTCGGTGTTTGTCTCCCATGCGGGTCTGGCGGCTGGCGCCGAGCCCACATACCTTCCCTCGGCTCTCAGAGGCCAGAGGATAATGGAGGAGGGGCGGGGACGCTGGTGGGCGCTTTAATTGGCACAGACAGCGATTATGTTCAAGGTGAAGCCGCTGAAGCTCCCCCTGCCCACCATTCAGCTCTCTGAACCCTGCTGCACTCGTTCCTCTTGTGTTTATTTGCATGCAAAGCAACCCTTTAGCTCCCATTTTTACCCACACTTTACCTCCCTGAACTTAACATTCTCCACAGTAAGTGACTGCTCAGACACTTCATCACACCTCCAAAAGTGTGCACCACCTTTCAAAAAGCTCCACATTACCAGAACACTGTGCATACGTGTTTAGTCCTCACAGTATTAATGCATCATGCGATCATAAATTTTTGCCAGTGTTCTCTCCCCGGGCCTTCAGACGACTGAAACGCTGTGTGCTCGGCCGGTTTGTGGGAGTGGGTACATCGAGTCTCTGATAAAATAAACTATTTTCAGCTCTGCACCATAATTCAAGATTGGGCACAAAAAACCTACCGAGTTGAATTGAATAAAAGCTGGAAAAACAGGAAAAGTTTTTAAATTTTGATGCAGAATCGGAGGAGTTTTTAAAAAATTTGCAAAAGAAAGAATTTAGCACAGCATGATTTCTCTGAAAGCACGTTTTTAAAAATTAGTTTAAATTAGCCTCAAAATAATCTTTTTCACAGCTTAAATACATTTTAAATACAGTTAAGAGACTCACTCGGTTATTTTTGGGGATATTTTATTTTTCATTGTGCCAAAAGCTGCGGTTCCTCTCATGGCCACTTGGGGCTGCCTCCAGCAGTGAGTCAGCCCCCACAGACTCCTGTGTTAAAATGTTCAGCTTTACAGCAGAATTAAACGTGCTTGCAGTCAGTGGACAGTTCCCTCCTCATTAATGATCCCCCTGGATACTGGATTTAGGGGCGTGGCTACTTTCATTAATCAGGCTTGCTAGTATTACCTGAAAACTCCAGTATCATCCAAATGTGGCCACTTCTCACTGTAAAACAAACAAACAAAAAAGCAACAGGACTGTGGTCAAAGCGCCAAAGTTGATTCTTCCAAATGGAAAAATCCAGAAACTATAGGCTACAGCCATCTTTGATGTACATTATTTGCCCCTGCTTCACTTATATTTGAATCCTAAACATTACGTTGCAGCTTTTCTAAATAAATGTGAGTTTTTGACAGTTCGCTCTGCTCCACCTAACTGTAAATCACTTTTGTACTTGTAAATCAGCATGCATATATTTGTGCATCTGTAGATAAGAATTTATGTGTGCGTAAAAAAGATTTGTGTGTTTACAAAGCAAAAAAACTACTAATTTTCTTCCTTTCAGCTGATTGGTCAATGTCATGTCAATCCCAAATTTAACTATCCAATCAGAGAACAGATGGGTTTGCTTTGTACACACACAAATCTTTTTTACGCACACACAAATTCTTATCTACAGATGCACAAATATATGCATGCTGATTTACAAGTACAAAATATTTATGACCACAATTGGAGCCCATACTCGACACACATGGAACTACTCAGTTGTGTAGAGCTGACAGGATGTTTGTTTCAATCCGATGTGCTCTTATTTTGTAGTTTCCAGCACATAAATGGGAGGAAACGGTGGCCTCATTGTTGTTTCTTTGTAGTAAAAACTGTAGGAAACAAAAGGTTTCTCTGGTCCTTTGTCCAAACCTCACTGCTGTGCGACGGTGAGGTATTGATTGATCCATTGATCAGCATCTACATCGGGACGCCTGGAGGAGGAGGAGGCAGACACGTGGACAGATGGAGGACAAAGGAAAAGCAGAGGTTCACTTCCCATCTGCGGTCTGTGTGTGAGACGGAGCGTCTCCCCTTTTGTCCGTCATCAGTCATGTCTCGTAGTTTTCCTTTATTTCCTGATGGGATCAAATAGAAGCTCCACAAATCCAAACACTGCTTTTTAGTCATTTAGTTCGTCTCTAAGCTCCTAAACCTCCATCCTCCGATGACTCGGCGCGTTTGAAACCTCTCAAATAAAAGATGTTTATCACAGCAGGAAGAGAAATATGAAGATCCGATGCTCCGAATGTTTCCATCCAAGAAAGAGGCGTGGGCGTCGGGATGTTGAAACAGATTAGAGCAATAAAAAAAAAGTGTGCGGGGGTGAAACGAGCTGAAGATCAGCTCTGAACACCGTGACCAACGAGCTTTAAACCAGCATGTGTGAGAGCACCTTCACAGAGCAATGTGAGAGATTTAAAGACAAACCCCGAAGAGCTCACATCATGACGCATTCATTGATTTTTTTTGTCTGGTCTCATTTATCACGTGACCAGAAAAAGGGACGAAAAAGGAGAAGCTGATGTTTAAATCCAGTCAACGGCGGCTGATTTCCTCCACTCCTTCAGGAAACGCTCTGAGATGAGTTCAAGTATCTCGTGGTCCTGGAGAAACCAGCACAGGCTGCTCTGGTGTGATTTTTATCCCATTCTTCCACATAAACATGAAAGTTTGCCTTCTGTGGCCTCGGCTCTTTGCTTTTTTCCACAGATTCCTTTGGTGATTGAGTGGACGCTGTAGCAGCTTTATTTTCCTTGGCCGCGTGCTGCACCACGATGTTCCCACCTCCAGACTCCACTGTCGGGGTTTTGGCCTGATGGGCAGTAAGGCCTCTCCTTCAAACACGGTGAACAATGACATCCAGCCTCATCTGACTGAATCTCCCAGTAGTTCGATGACTTAAGCGAGGCAAACTTGCTTTTTCTTGCTCTTTGTGAAGCTCCCCATGAGCGACCCTTCACTCTTCTGACCCCTCCGTCACAAACCTTGTGATGAGCGCGTGTTCGTTTCCACTTCCCTATTATGACACCAGAGACGCTCACATTCAGTGTGTCGTCAGTATGGTTCAGAGTGGCGAGGTTGTGAAGGTTTCTTTGCTTTCACCCGTCCTGGGATGCTTCAGTCCAGGCTGCATCAGCTGATATTATTTTGGGGGCCGGCTTACTTTGTAACCACAGGCTTCAGCTGTTTCTTGGCTTTGTGCTGTTTCACTGTGTCATTCGACTTTATTGCACAGAAGTAATTCTCAGTAATTCTCTGAGCTCTGAAGCAAAGATGCTGCTCCTCCACATCCAGCCACAGTAACATCTGATTAGGGCGCCTCCTACAGGCGTGTCAAGCATGTCCAGCTTGGAGGAGAGCAGGCCCTGTGACACCTCTGAGCTGCCTCGGTTTCCCTCAGAAACATCCAAGTAAAATAACTGATTTGATAATGAACTCTTATTGCACCAACTCTCAGGAGGATGTGTTCTGCAGCTGCCTCCCTCCCCGCTGTCATGTAGTACAAAGCCGCGGTCACCAACCCCTGGGCCACGGACCAACACAGGGCCGCCAGAGTTGAGGCTCGGGTGTGAAATTTATGTTTTTCAGGTTTTTTCTCGTTAACTCGGTTTCCCTGGGTCTCTTCCCGTGTGTTATGAATAAATTTTATTTTTTTTGGTACCGGTACTGCTTTTATTTTGCTGTATTTATCCGCGACACCTTAAAGGTCGGACATAAACCGTGCCGTGGTGCTAAAAAGGTTGGGCACCACTGGTATGAAGTATGTTTTCATGAGTAAATGTGACCAGATCACAGGTACTGTTCATGCGTTTAAAGGACTGGAAACATGAAAGAGACACACGTTGAGTTTTATTTTCACTGGTGGAAGGGTCACAGCATGCTTACAGGGTGGAGCGGTCAAAAGGAAGTCATGTGGTACTGTCTGTGTTTCAGATATATTATTATTTAGGAATTGCAGTTAAGTTTTTACATGTTTCAGTCACATCGTGCTTCAGCTTCAGGGAGTCGTGATGAACGAAAGGAACCCCAATCAATAAAACATCTCGTCATGACTTTTTTCTTTAAATTTAGTTTGTTTTTCTCAGCGGATAATCTGCCCTCGGCCCGTTCCTCCTGAGAAGCCGTCGTTGTTCTGCACACTCTCAATGTCAGACCTTTTTGTCTTTGCTGCTGAAGCTGTGTTTTCATTGGGATTATTAGATTTCTTTCTCCTGTCCGGGTTTTATTTTTACAGTTGAACACAGACAAAGAGTGGAGACTTCAGAAAGAAATATTTATGAGTCTCAAGGGGTTAAAAGTCTGCAGGAAAAACACAACTCGCATACCAAACCAATGAGACGGAGCCCCACGGTGAGTGCTGTAATCCAGAGCAGAGAGGAGGGCCGGAGTCGCACCGAAAGACCCCGAAATACACAAAGTCTGTGGGCGCATTAACGTCTCACAGAGGCTCAAATGTTCAAAATGAAGTGGCTGAAAATTTCAACTGTTTTTAGATACATGACACGGAAAAATACCTTTCCTCATAAGGTGAATGGAAATGCTGATACTTGAATCAGACCATCAGCTCATCGTTCAAACTAAAACTGCATTTGTATTAATTCCCAAAAAGGAGCCAGAATTTGAAGGAACAGATTTACAAGCTGATGTTTAACATCGCGATCACTTTTACGGCGGAACATGGAAATTCGCGGCAGTAGTTACGTTAATACGAGCATCCGCTGAAGGATGGTGCAGACTAATGAAGCAGTCTAGTGACGGTGTTGTTTGACCACAAATAGTTGTTTGAAATGAAAGTTGTTTGTTTAAAACAAACAATACCAAAAGAACTATTGTGAAAAAGATTATTATCTAAATAAAGTTGCAGCTCGGCTTTTCTGTCAATGTTTTGTTTGGATGTGGCGTTAAAATATTTCTTCCTGCCGTGTGGGGAATGACGTAAAAGGTTTAAGAAGCGCCGCATTAGGCCAACACGGAGGACTGTACGAAGGACTCATGGATCCTAAAAAAAAGCTTCTCGGTTTCCAGAGTGGATGTTTCACTTTGGTTTTCAGTTTGAGTTTAGTTTTTTAACTTTTAAAATTTGAAAAACTATGTCAGATAAGAGGTTAGTGTTAATATATGACTGGTGTTACATATAAAACACAGTCCCCGACTCAAGTCTCAATGTTTGCGTTAATGCTGGTTGTGCTGAAACATCTGACAGGATTGTTAGTTTTTAATATTTGTGTTTAAACATCAGCGTCCATTAACACACTTAGTTTTGGTTTAAATGAACTACATTACCCTCCTTAAAACTTATCTCATTGTGACAACACCTCTATTAGTTAGGTAATTGGTGTCAAAGGTCAAACCCGCATGTCTTCAGACCTCTATAAACAGCTCACACACCGTGTGAGTAACAGTGCCCCTTCAGCAGACTCAGGAATGTGTTCATTTCCTCTTCGGTTTGAATGTTTGCTCTCAGGATGCCTTTTGTTTTAAACATACTGAGTTTAAAGTCCAGCAGCAGAGGAATGTGTGTGAGTGTTCTTGTATTGCTAGTGTTGTGGGGACACAACTCTGTCTAATCACCCACAACACAAGGACCTGCCTTTCATTAGGCATAAACCTGGCCATGATAATGTAAACTAAAAAAATCCGAGGGCAAATATTTTACTTCAAATTAAGACTCAAAACTATCTGGAAAATATTTATTAAAGAATGTTTAATTTAATCATGATTAAATAAATAAAAATTACATAATGAAAATCTTAATTTTACATGTCAACAAACTGAACAGAGAAACTGACATGAGAGCAAACAGATCACACTAGAAAACTGGTCAATGTTTCTGCTCTCCAAAATAAAAGCTTCCATATGGGGTTAAATTCTTCAAGATCTCTGGCTCCATCTAGTGGTGAGTTTGAGGAATCACGAGTTTGTTTTTATTTAATGTTTCTGTTCAACTTTAAAAAGCAGGAATTTGATCTTCCTAAAATGCTCAAAAAAAGAGGAGCAAAAATCAAATGGATGCTGAAGACTTTTCCTTAGATTCATTCTCTAAGATTCAAAAATCAAGTCATCATAAATTTCCTATCCATCTATCATTATTATCTACCATTATTTAAGAGGAAAACTTTGAGTTACAAGATGTGTGGATTATTTTTAGAAGAAAGTATTTTGAAACCTTGATTTTAAAAAATAATAATTACTTTCTGATTCAAAAGGACCAGATGTTACAATCCCTGATACTGCATTGCTTCAAATGGAGAAAGTCTTGAAGGATGGCTACTATGAGGAAAGGCAGCCTGGAAGCTTTACCAGCAAAATTAATAATAATAATAATAATAGAGCAAATTCATATTATATTACTACTTGTTAACATCTTCTTTTATAAAACGGTGGCTGCTAAGTAGCTTCCTTTTGAAATTGTTTGTTTGCAGCAGTAAAGCCCAACTTTTACTTTGAAGGCGAATAGTCTCTGGTTCTGGTTTGGATGGGACTTTGCCTGTCTTTCCCACAGCTCACCAGGTAGTTGTTGAGCTGGTCTATCAGGCAAACCACGGCCAACCTTCTTGCAACCAAAGCAATCACAAGACTTTTGGGGCAACCGCCCTGAAGCTGTGGCTATCAGATGGTCACTAACCTCGGCCTCTGTGACCGAAGCCTTAGTTTGGTGTAAAAGGTCAGCTAGCTTTAGCTGATAACAGAAGACTCCACCCTCTCTTCCAAATATGGTCACTGCTGGCGCCATAAAACCAACTAGGGCAGTGACTGAAATGTTAACGTCCACTGTGACAGTCTTAGATTCTTTTAAATTTGCCTGTAAAAAACTATAAAGAGTTTATTTGATATGTCGACTTTACAGCCATATAAATTATATTAAGTTTCTTGTTTTCAAGTTTTCCCTCAGATGTTATAAATATTGTCTCATACGAATTCATGACACCAAGACTTTTCAGTCTGAACTCCATCCTCTTGTAAAGGAACCGTGAATACAAAGGAATTAATAACAGATTACTTTTATTATAAATATACAGTGTTAAAATGGAATGGTACCTGACACTGCTAGCTGTTTACAGAAACAAAAACAAAAAGGAAGTTCTGTTTAACACAATCAATTTAGAGGGTTTTAAAAACAAACTCCTGCTGTTTAAACCAAACATCTTGGGGAAGCGTTTGTTCTCTTCGGTCGACTGAGACCAAAAGTTCAACTCAGTTTGTAGAGAAAAGAACGCGAGATGCTCCTGCTGATCCAGGGTTTGTTTCCAGGGAAAAAACATACAAAAACAAAACGAAACAGGACAAAAATCATTAAAAACAATGTGTCAGGTGGTTTAAAAATGAGATCACAGGCAGATGTGAGTGAGACATTCGTCAGTGTGTAACATCCAAGAGTTTTTAAAGGTGCCACAAGCAGCATTTTTAACACCTGGAAACATTTCATTTCTCTGCCAAAGAGAACCATATTTGGTAAATCCTTCCTCTGTGATGTCATACAGAGCCAGGACGACTCCGATCTTTGATCTTCTCCTGGAGAGAAGATGTGCAGAAGGAAATAAGGAAAATCACATAAGTCGATACAACAACGTCCCAGGTTTTAAATCTGCTGAATTCTTACTCAGTTTGAAAAATACTTTAAATTTTTCAAACACTTGGCATTTAGGCCAAACATTCAACAGTTTATTCAAAAATACAGAATTATTGATTAAAATAGTCATTTTCAGGAGAATCTGACATTCTGTAAAGACATTGATTTAGAAGCCCGAGAAAATGTTTCTCTCTTTTTAACAGTCACATTTTTGCAGCAACTTCAGACGTTAAAATGTGGCGTGCAGCACCTTTTAAAAAAGATTTGATCATTTTTTTCTCATGAACGTCCATCCGGCTACTCGGTGTCCTCGTTAGGTCCAGTTTGCTCCGACAGACAGAGCCGAGTGAGCGTCCTGCTGTCGCCTCCAACACCGCGGCTTTACCTCATTTCACCCAACAGGCCAAAGAAACGCCGTCCAACCGCAGGAGTCGTTGTTCAAGTCAATGTTGTGAAGGCTGATGAGCTCGTTCGCCTGCAAGTATCAACTCCAATCCAAAGTATCAGGCACTTAAATTTGAAGAACTTAACAGAAATGAGCAGTGCCGTTTGAGTCTTGATGCAGGAGTAGTGTGCAAAACACTGGATATAGGATCTGCTGAACATGCATAACAAAATGTAAACATCGGAAAATTTAAGATCAAATGTGAAAAGAAAAAAAAAAAAGAGTGAAATTATACCTAAAGAAACTTTAACAAACTCAGGTTTTTACTGTTTATTTAAACTATTTTCATACTGGTTTCATCTGATTCTCCAGCTCCAAACTAGAAGACCTCCCTTCACCCGACCTCGCATCGTCAACAAACAATAAATGCAGCTAAAAATACAAACAGATTCAAGAGATTAAAGAGAAAACTGGTCCAGTGGAGTTCTGGTTGGACTGAGAGGCGCCCGGTGACAAGCTGAGGTGAATCAAAGTGAACGAGGTTCAACGACAGAGGAAGACGAGTTGATTCAAAGGTCGCTATGACACAATGGCGAGTCAAGCGACAGATGCGAATCCGTGAAGAAGAAAGTTTTGTGAAGTTGACTGCACTTAAAGCGAAGGTACCCTTAGCGGAAAGCTTTGGCACCTCAGTATTAATTAATAAAGACGTGGATCGAAAATCATAAAATAGCTTCCAGGTTCTTCCAGCGGCGTCTGAATACGCACAGACCGCGCTCGCTAACATCTGATGCAAACCCAGACATTTAGTTTGTTTTTAATGTGACCTCATCTGCATGGGTTACTCATCGTCGTCGTCAAGTCATGTGGACACGTGCGATCTGGTGCCACTCTGCTGTAGGCTTTACTGGCTGCTACCCCTCAGGACGCGTACAGAAGTTGGACAATCAGAGGAAATCAGGCTTTTAGGAAGGGTTTCCTTAAAGAGACTGGAGCTTAAAAAGCTGCTTTTAGACATATGATAAAGTTAAAGCCCAGTTTAATAAAAATAAAGATTATTTTGAGCTCTGAGTCAAAACTGCTCTGGTAGAGTTCAAGAATGAAAGTAAAGAGCTGGAAATAAGCAGAATGGGTCCCCTCTGACAAAGTCTTAAATTGTGCGTTAAAGTAGGCGGTACAGCTCGCCAAAAGCTGAAGGTGCAGGTGGAAAACTTTCACATAACCACTTCTGTCATGTTTCTTGTGTAAAAGCGAGCGTAGAGCCTGAAAACACGCTGCGTCTGCAGGACTATAAATCTGAGTACATACGTTTGTTTGAAACTGTTCCCTCTGAAGCGCTTCACCTACAATAAATAAAGGTGTACTGACAGGAAGAAGCAGAGCGATTATGTACAGTAGTTACCCTGTTCTCACTGCTGTTACTGCATGAATATGACTTTGTAGTATTTACCAGTATTCACTATCGTCTCCGGTTTGCTGCTCGTTTTCTCCACAAGTGAAGGAGAAAATCCTGAAATCCTAAAACTCCGACAGAGGTTACAGAAAAGTCCCGGTCGAGCACTTTGGTGCGTCTGCCCGGCTACGACCGACTGAGTATACATCTGTACTCATTCACAAACGATTTGCCTCGCACGAAGCCAACAGTCGAATAAATCAGGAGGAAAAATCCTGCACATACTTTCATAAACAAGCCACCGTTTCTTTTAATTAAAATATACTTTCTTAAAATTCTCAGGAAAATTAGGTCAGCTACGAGGAACGTTTCCTCTCAACACGTGATGGCGATGAAAAGAACAACAATAATAACAAACAATAATATGGCAACAAAAGTAAGCAAACAGCACCTCTGGATTTCGGTGTCGTAGCCGATTCGACTACTCGGGTAGAAACAAAAGAAACGAGCAAAAGCAAGTGTGTACAGTAGGTGTGCAAATCTGAATCTGAACCAACGTCTGTGGCAGAAAACAAAGAGGAAAAGGCGACTTTAAAGGGATACCTTGATGTTTGTGGTGTTTTAGGGGGTTGGGCTGTACGTTGGCACGTTAAATGACAGGATGGTTTTACACTCTTTGGTGAAGCTTTTTCCTAAACATGATTGAATCAAATAAAAACAAACTAACGGGTCCCAGACTTAAAGTCCACGACGGTCGTGTCGGAGAGCGGCGCGGAATAATCTCACCGCTCCTGCAAAGGAGAAAGCTGCTCTTATAGCGAGACGTAATGATGAATGGAGACGACTCGAGCTCTCGTGAAGCCACAGAAGACCCAGATATCGGCCCGTCGAAGGACACGAAACCTGGTTTGAATCCGTCTGATACTAAAGGTCCTCTTCTCTGACAGGTCCAGAGCCTGGAGCACTCTGGGCCTGGGTCACTACCTGCGCCGGGTCAATCATAATTTTTGCTCACCTCCTGAACTCCGGCCCTCAAATCTGCCTCCGCCAAGTTTGAGAAGTTAAAAACAAGTTGAAAAATCAACCGGCACGCCGGAGGACAGCCGGTGCCCGTCTCCTGAGCAGCCGTGCTGGAGCTTTCTGATCTCACCTCTGTTAATGTTTCAGAAAGTGCAGTTGTCAATATCACACCGCCCTAAAACACCCCTATATATGGATCAATCCGCCACTAAACGTAGTTCCTAACAAATCCAATTGGGGGGAGTTTGGGAGAAGACATGTTTGTAACGATGTCTGAGGAGCCTCAGTTTAACACCACACGCTTGCATCCATCTATGTGCGTTTATGGACTCGCCTACCACCCTAATGCATGCTGAGATCCTCCCCTTGAACATATGAAGCAGGCGAGAAACTATAAAAGAACCTGAGGTAGTCTGAATGTTTGGGCTACGAGTTTGTGTACGAGCTGGTAGTGATGAGGGCGCCATCGTGTAGCTGCTGAGGGGTTTATAAAGAAACCCGTGAAGTGAAGGGTCCGCACACTCGTTACGAGCTTAACGGACTCTGAGCGGCGTGGAAGCAGCTCTACGACAAGAGAAGCTGAGCAGGTCCAACATCAAGGTATCTCTTTAAGAGAATGTGTTTTTAGCCGGCGACGAAGCAGCTCGCAGGCCGTTTTAAGGCACGTGTGTGTAGAAGTTTACATCATTAGAGCTAATGAACACGACTATAAATGCTTCACTTAATGAGCTATAACGTGAAGACTGAGAGGAGCTGCTTCTTTTTTCTTTCGCTCACATAACATCTAAACACCTTATCAGAAAATAACTCTGTCTCTACAGACGTAGAGTACAATTTAAAAGCTACAAACTACAGTACACTCTTAATGCTAGTTAATGAAGTCCCGATGCATAGCATCACCCATAGATGGATACTGAGTCTAACGTGGATCTCTGACCGTGGAGATAATCATAGTGTTATGGAGGTTATGGCAGTGTGTGTCGGAGTCCGTCTCTCGTCTCCGGTGAGATGCGTGATTGTCATGAGCCGCCGTTCCTCCGCAGAGTTCGACTGACTGACGAGTGGAAAAAAAACTAACAGGAAGCGGAAAAGTTGGTGAAGATGGTGAAACGAAAGCTCGGCGTTCCCGTGGATTCAGGCGCTGACGTGATCGAGCATCTTCCAACAAATCAGAGCGGCGGGGGTTAAAAACACTGCGTGTCGGCGCCGTGGTTGGAGCAGTCTGCGCGGTCTCTCCCCTCCACCTCCGTCTTTTCCACCACCACCACCTCCTCTTCCTCCTTCTTCACATCTTTCAGCGGCGCCTCTCCGCTCTCGCCTTTAGGGACAAACTTCCCGAACCGCACGCCGTTCAGATCCTCCTCCAGTTTCACCTGGAAGGGCGGCAGGCCGAGCAGGAAGGCCCTGATCCTGCTGGGTGAGCTCAGATCTGCAGGTTCGTCCTGGTTCTTCATCTCCACCTCCACCTGCACTCCTCCTCCCACCACCGCTGCTCCTCCTGTTGCACTTCCTGCAGAGCTGGACAGCGTCACCTCGGCCGGCTCCGTGAGGCCGGTCCTTGGTCTCTTAGGCAGCAGCTGGTCGGCGTTCCCGTTGATGACGGCTCGGCTCGGCTCCAGACCTTCTGCGGCGGGTCTCTTCGGCGTGAATCGTTTGCTGAGGTTGAGGGGCAGCGCCTGCTCGGGGGGAGGGGCGGGCTTGGTGCTCAGGTCCTGGGAGAGAGCCTCGGACAGGCGGCGTGTGAACGTCTGCAGCTGAGACGGGCCCAAGCAACGAGTCCTCATCAGCTGACACACCTGAACGCTGCAGTCCAGGTTCAGGGGCAGGACTCGGAGGGGGGGCAGGGGGGGCCGGGTCCTAGCCTCCCGCCCGCCTCCTCTCGGCCCCCCCTCGTCCATGTTACACCCCGAGCAGTGGGTGTGGTGCTGCTGGAGGGAGTGGGGCTGCGGCTGCAGTTGCTCCCCGCTCGGGTGAGGGGTGTCTGTGCTCCCGCTCTTTGGCTGGAGGGTGTAGATGGTTGGATGGTGCTGGCTGGGGTCCTGGGGGGTCAGGGCGGGGCTCTCGGGGCCCCTCTGCAGGCCTAGCCGGCTCCTGAACACGTCCAGAGGACACACGCCTTTGATGGGGCTGAAGCCGCTCAGAGAGCCTCCGATGAAGTGACGTGGCAGCGGGGAGAGGAGGACGCCCGTGGTGGGGACTACGGACTCCCCTCGCTCCATCTTCGCCTCTTTCGGTTTGGGCTGGAAAGAGACGAAGGGGCCGGCGAGGGGGGCGAGGTCCGGGGTGAGGGGCATGGTGATGGGCAGGATGGCCGGCTGGATGGGCTGCAGGAAGCAGAGAAGGAAGTGAATCACATGCAGTCATAGTAAACCTCCACACAGGCGTGTACGAGTGCTTCGTGGTCATTACCCGGTGCAAGCCGCTGGCGGTCAGTCCTCCGCGGCCCACGGCTGGAAGCTGCTGCTGCGTCGTCTCCGCCGCGCTGCCTTTGACCTTCGCCTGCTGCAGCGCGAGCAGCTTTGCCTGAGCGAGTAGCGTGGCCTTGTTTCGTGTGCCTGGTGGCCGGCCTCGGCCTCTCTTGGCCACCGTGTTACCGTTCGGGTTCGCGACCTGTTCAGAGGCAAGAAAGGAGGTAGGCCACGCCGTCTCATCATTATTAAGCTTTAGATTAGACCTAACAGCACCGCTGTCTCCATATGACATGACACATCTAACATGGCGTAGCAACCTCGCCAGGTCTCCGTTTCAACTTTGGTCTGAACTCTGGATTTCAAACTACAAACCAGCCAAACTGTCTGCTGTTGATCTAACTCGAGTGACGCAAGTGACCACTTCCTGTGTGCAGGAACTCTGGGATTTAAGTTATGACCTTAAGTCTGCATTCTGGGGAAAAAGAGTTTTTTGGGTTTTTTTACATGTCAGAAAAAATATTTTAAGTATTGAAGCAGATGTTAAATCTCGTCTGTGAGCGCCGGTTTGGGCCGCTGATGGCTCAGACTTCGGCCGCCGATCTAAGAATGCAAATATGTAAGGAGGCAGAGATGTCAGAAAGAAGCAGTGCAGTGGGCGGTAGTGTTAGCGCCCCCCCCCATCTGCATCATCAGCGTTCAGCAGTAACAGACAGATAAAAAGTTGTAGCTGTAAACTCACGTCATCACATAACGTGGGAGAAGCAGCAGCAGCAGGCGGCGTGGTCACCTTCCTCTCCCGGGGTCTGGGTCCCGGCTTTTTGCCTCGGGGATGCGGCCTCCTGCCTCTGATGCCTCTGGGCTTCGGCGCCACCGGGGTTTCTGGGACTTTGAATTCTGCTCCGCCCGCTCTGAGGTGCTCTTCATAAGGAAGCATTAGCCTAAGACACAGAAACATGAACTTTAGCATGTGGACCCTTTTAGTCAAAGGTCACGGTTTAGTTTTCAGTATTTCCATCACATCTGTCAGGATATTCCAGAGTCGGAAATGTGGCGTGATGCCTGTACACATGATGTACTCGAGTACAGGGAGGTTTTCCTGCTTGCTTCATCCAGATCTCTAGCGCTGACCTCTGCTGGATGGAGGTACGAAGCCCACCGGCTGGTTTTCCTCTGTGCTTACAGGCTCCCGTCACTTCCCTTCGCTCATGTTTTGAGTGTAAAACGGTGTGAAATGCTCGGTGAGCGGAGTCAGAGACGACGTCTGGCTCACCTCTCGTAGTGTCTCCTGGTGCAGGTCGCAGCGCTGGTGCTGCCGGGGCATCCGCCCAGCTCGTTGTAAACCACTTTCCACAGACGGTCTGTCGTCACCTGTTGCACGAACATAAGCAGAATGTCAGCGTTAACCCTCAGAGACTCCCAGGTATTCAGCCGGCAGTGGAGACCCGTCTGCTGGACCAGGTGACCCTGAATCCTCCCTTAGTTATGCTGCAATACACGTAGGCTGCTGGGGGATTCCCATGATGCACTGGGTGTGTGTTCTTCACTCACTGTGTATTTATACACCTCTCTGCATGTAATCATTGTTATTATCTCTGGCTCCCTTTCACGTTCACAGACGTGCAGCATCTAAAGTTGGTTATTATAAGTTGATGTGCTTAAAAGTCAATTAAAACATGTTTTAAAAAACTTTTTTGTCATAGTTTTAGGTGAAGAAAAACAAACTGACGTGACCTCATATCCAAATATCTGCAGAGATGATCTGATCGTAATCTAGAGCTCTGGTACTTGTTCGTGTGAGCTTTACTCATAGATGCTTCATTAATTACAGGTTTGTATTAAAAACTGCAGCGTGACAAAAGGTGACGTCTCTGTGATTAAGGGTCCCGAGTCCAAACAGACAATCTGCAAACATGTGCTGCCCCCTGGTGGGGAAAGTCTTGGTCAAACTGCAGTGGAGCAGTTTTTATTTTCTCCATCATCTGAGTTATTCCTGATGTAAACCATCAGACGTGCAGCGACACCGAGGGCTGATAATGTTTTGGTTTGGCTGTAAACACGTTCAGTGTCGCCGTTTTAAATAATTCTAGTTTAGTTTCACTTTCACAGAGACACTGAACCAAAGGTCGGATCATCCTTAACCGCCGCGGAAAGTCGGCCCAATGACGTGCGAGTGCCGTAGATTTCATCATCAGACTCGTCTGTGGAGAATTTGCATCATAAAGCACCATCGGTGCATCCGCCCCACGGGGAATGTAAAGCAGTCGGACAGGAAAGACCGCTGGGCCTCGCGTCTCAGGGCGCGTGCACGTCATCTAAACAAGCTATAAAACACAAAGCTGATGAAACGCATCGAGTGTGAGCGGCCTGCTGTCAGCATGCTGGGTGGACTACAGGACAGGACACCAGAAACAGCGCTAACGAGGATTAACACAAAAACTTTAAAATAAATCCCTGCAGCCTGATTTATAATCCGACCTCGTCCTCCTGGATTAAACCAAACACTCCGTGTCACACTCAGGTGTGCCGTCCTCACACGTTTCATTTCATCTCAGCTGAAACATGTTTAAACTCTTTTTTTAAACCTTCGTCTCTCACAGAAAACCTCAAAAGTTCCATAAACGAGGTTTTAATAACAGTCGTGCAGTTTTGTTTTTATGTCAATTCATTCAATAAAAACAGCTTCCTGTCTTTAATGTAGCAAAGCAGCAGCTCCTCCTACTTTAAGGAAACTCAATAACATGAAAGGACTTACCTTTTTGTAGCCCCCGAGCCGTTTGACCACAGAGTACATGAGGAAGAGGTCGACTGAGGACGCGGTGAAACATCAGACATGCAAAGGAGACACAAAAACAGTCAAACCAGGTGGTGAGGACACAGCAGAGGCAGGATGGTCCTCAGTACGCAAACCTGGTTTCAACCCCCCCTCTGGGACGGGGGTGGGGGGTGGGGGTGGT
>VUQR01016688.1:42121-52866 GCA_015108515.1 Hemichromis elongatus
GCTCTTCGGGGTGAGGAAGCCAGCCGCTGTCACAGCCAACTTCCACGCTGCCCATCACGTTCTCCTGAGGGGGAGACACGGCGTGAGATCATCATGCAATGCGCCTTTATTTTGGTGGTCAGAAACTGAACCTATTAGTCGATTTTATTTTCTGCATTGCTCACACGTTCTAGTCTGCAGCACGGCCGCCACTAGAGGGCGCTGTGAGAGGCCTCGCAGGTCAAACCCTGGAGGAGTTTAAGGATTATATCAGGAGCGCTCAGAGACTCGAGCCTGTTTGTTGCTTCGTGGATCCAAAACCAGCAGCATCCTAAAATCCTCGTGTTCTATTTTCACGCGTGAGCCTCGTGGTGTGCTCTGCCTTTCTTAAATAAACAGCAGACATGCGTCTGCACGGGGGCACGAATGCATTCAAAGCACTGACAAAGCGCTTTGCTGCACATGTACGCCGAAACAAAGCACAGCACGCCCAGACCTGCCTCACAGCAGCCAGAGCTCTGAACTCTGAGTGTCTAATAACTCAGACACCAGGTTCATGTTCTTATTCTAGTCTCACGGCTCTGCCGTACAGATCTACCTCCTTAAATGATTTCATTTCACTTTCAGTCCATTTTTAAAACAGCAGAGTTTGTATTTCAGGAGGATCTGAAGCTTAAAGCAGAGCCTTCAGTAAACACGGCGATCTGCATTTCCTAAAATCACTTGGCCTCAGCAGGAAGACGAAGAGCACACACACACACACCTTCATTCTCTCGATCCACGACTCCGACTGGCTGGAGTTTGGCGAGTCTTTGCTGTCGCGGCCTCTCCTCTTACGAGGTCGTCCTCGCAGACTGAGAGAAGGACATCCTGTAGGAAAAATAAAGGCGTAAACATTAAACACCATAGAGAGGCATCTACGAAGGCCATCTCTGTGAGGTTTAAAAATCAGAAAACTCCTTTAAATAACAGCACTCTGCAGTGGGCGGTGGTCTAAAAGGGTCACATGACAGAGGTTATCCGGTCTGACACTCGGGGTTTATTCATTTAGCTAGAAGTGCAGGGCCGACAGCAGATGAGCTGATTTTACAAAAGTCAAGCGGACTGTAGAAATACGAAGCGCTCAAACACGGACCACGGGCCGAGCAGGAAACATGTCAGACACACGAGGAGGCTGGTTTGATCTTCGTGCGGTTTAACTGAACATCAGAAGAACGGACTCATAATAAAATGTTTATTATCTCCATGTCTTCCGCTGAAGACAGAGATGTGAGTGAAACAAAGGAAAAAGGATCAGCTGATCGTCAGCAGGAAGCAGAAGCAGTGACGAGCACTCGAGCTGCTTCTTCACCACAGCAGGTCATCTGTCTCCATCTCACCCCGTCCTCCTCCGTCCTCCACCCTCTGCATGTCCCCCTACCCCGAGGTCGTCCCCCTCTTTCCTGCTTGGTGGATATTTGCAGTATATAACAGCTTCCCTTTGGCTGATGGTCAGAAATGCGCGGTGTTTGACTGAAGCCTAATCTGCTCTGCAAATGTGTTTGGTTCTTCTAAAGCACTGATGTGTACATGATGTTTATCCATCCTTCAAATACCATCTCATTACAGGCCTTAATAACCAGCCTGCAGCCTCCAGAGAAAAGAGCTCAGGACTCTCCAGCAGGTGGCAGCGTTTCGCAGGGAAACAGGAAGCTCTACTGAGGAAGGAAGTGATGTTTTACAGGTCAAAGGGCTTTCACAAACCACTTATATGTTTAATCTTACACACAAACGTCACCTTTCAGTAGCAGAAAAGATTAAACAATAATTCAGAACGTGCCGTTTAGTCCAGCTGTGCATTATTTTAATGGTTTAAATCCATCACACACACAAACGCTGGCAGCACACTTTAATCGTCAACATCTGACACTCACTGAACTGCCAGGAGAAGCTGGAGCTGCTCTCCAGCGTCGGGTGGTTGAAGGTGTCCCTGCAGTACATGACTCGGGTGTTGGGCGTCACCTTGATGCCTCCCAGCGCCAGCAGGTGGGGGTCCTGCAGGGCCGACCCCCTCGCTCCATCCTGGATGCGCCGCTGCAGCGAGCGGAAGCGACAATACTGCGGGTAGCTGATGACTTTGACAGCGTGGTGCTCCGCCGGGCCGTCTGAGAGGAGGAGACACAGGTGGGGTTATTTTCGTTTCGGTGGCTTTAACTCGTTCGCTCCGTTATGCTCAGCAAACACAACGTTTCCCTTTTTCTGTCAGGCCCCGGATTTGTCTCCGGGCTCTGAACATCTCTGTATACACGACAAACACGAGTATCCCGGTTACTGATTACCGCTGTGCAGGCGCCAGGGGGGTTTGCAAACACGAGGCGGCACTTTTGAGATGTTTAATTTGATGTTTCTGTAGCCGTTACCCTCAAATACATCCGATTTGTTTGGGAAACCACTGAAATTACAAAGAAGGTTAAACTCTGCTGCAGGTATTCGGCAGCATTCATAAACATGCAAGCAGTGTCCTGCTTCCTTTCTCAGGACTCTGGATTAAAATCCTCCTTCTCAGTGACCTGAGCAGCAGGGCAGCCGACACAGAACAACAGAAAATAAAAGATAAAGAAGGAGAGCAGCTCTACTCTCCTCCACAGAAACCCAGCGCTTACTCCGACAGACTTATTATGGTTTTATTACAAATGTATGACAGAGATAAACAAGATAAAATCCCATCAGTGGCAAATGTGCACTCCCTTTCCACAGCACAGATATTAAACTTCTTGTGTTTCCTCAACTGGAGACAAAATCAAGCTTTTGTTGGTTCTGTGAAAATACTGACAGATGTCACCAACGTTAAACATCCACCTGCCGCAGACTGGGACGTCTCGTCTTTGAACATGTGCGTGTGACCTTCCTCAGTACTTTTTTTCTTCCAGAGTAATCTGTTACATTTTCATTTCAGAGCTAAAATTCACTTTCTTTTAACCACAAAACTTTCAAGTTTAAAGGAATAAGGTTACGATTTCTTCCCTCCCCTGAAGTTCACCCAAACCTCCAGAGTTTAAATATCAGAGCACATTTAGGCCACACGGGATATTAATGCATGAGCTACAAAAAAACCCTCTTGGCAACAGTGAGAAGGAAAAGCTCCCTTTTAACAGGAAGAAACCTCTAGCCTAACCAGGCATTGGCAGCCATCTGTATAACATCACACACATGATCTTTATGAAGGTAAATCTACTCATGTTCACAGAAAAGAGCAGCGGTCCACGTGTGGAGCCATGAGGAACTCCTCTGGAAATAAAGAGGAAGATCCAGAAGAGAAACCCAAGAGTTTTCAAACTACTGTCAGCGAGGAAACAGAAACACGCTCAGGTTTGGTGAAATCAGGATAAAATCTTTAGATGTGCATAAAAACATTTATTTGGGGCTGATTTATAGTTTCATGCCATCTCTCCATTTATGTCTTTACTTCTTTTATAGTGGTGGCTACTGAAGGAAATAACCCCAGCACTGACTCCATCAGATTAACAATGGTTTCAATGATTCGGTTCTTTTAATGCTGCTTTAGCTGCCTCACTGATGACCTTTCAGAATAAAAGCAGCTCTAACGGGGAGGCTGGAACATGTACGGGAGTGTCCTGGCCCCGTTTCTTACTCTCAGTTTTGTCTTTGAGCGGCTCGCTGCTTTTGTCCGTCGTGCCCTTGCTGCCGTCGCCACTCTGTGGGGGCTTGTGGAGGCCGTTGGTCCCACACACCATTGTCTTCAGGCTGCTGCTCCAACCTGCCGGCTGCGCACACGACCATTGCACCAGGTCCTCCACCCGCACCACCATCTTCCTGGACACCGCCAGAACTTCATCCTGATGAGACACAAACAGAAGATTCAGCACCGAAGGTATCGCCTCCTTCAACCATTTAATACTCAACAGGCCGACATCGAGTCGCTGTACTCTGGATTAAAACTAGAAGGTGAGCGTGAGTAAAACAAACCCCATCAGTTTGATTAAAGTGCTGCTTCAAGCATCGCTCGACAGCACCTGTCAAACTATCACCTGCCTGTTTGTGTTCAAACATGGAGGCAAACATGGAGCTGAACGTGTGCAAATAGAAGAAAATGCCTCGACTGGTTTGTCGCTGGAGTCTTGACATTTATGTGAGGACAAAATCCATAAAAACAAAACCTGGAGCGCGAGGGAGATAAGACGGAGTCAGCTTAAGTGACGATTTAAAGCAGAGAGTTTCTAATAAATTAACCAGTTTGAACTAAAAAGCAGAAACCCTTCAAAATGCTTCTCTCCATTAAAAAAAAGATGATTTGATGTTTAAAAAGGTGTTTGAGGCGCTGATTTAACACCGACAGATCATCGAGGGGCGTTTCTGATGCTAACTCCTGACAGGCAGCGCCACCTCGCCTTTGTTAGCGCTCGTGTCTTTGATATTGTGACACGGCTGGCTCTGCGACGGGTCAGCTTTTCATGTTTGTTTTGACATTTAGGGTTGCTGCTCAGAGACACGTGACGATGTGTAAGTCGAAGTGACGCAACACCTGAAAATGAAAGAGGAAGTTTACTACGGCAGACAGAGGTCTGGGCAGGACGCAGACGCCTTCGTGTTTTGGTGAATAACACACTGCTGGAGCTACATTTAAAGCTCTTCACTGAGTTTCCTTGAAGGGAACGATTATGAAGGACTTTTGCTTTTGTTGGCATCACTTTGCCTTTGATGATATAGTCATTGCTCATAAACATCCAGTGTATCCCGTTTAATGAAAAGTGAAGTTTGACATGTCTTTGTGGGTCAATTATTCACATCACACATAAAAATAAAACCTTTAAGCATTCACAGCTGGCATTAGATAAAAATGTAGCCCTGTGCGGTTGATACGAAGGAGCAGAAGCTGGTTTTCGTAGCAGCAGGCTGTCAACATGATTATTTCTACTGAAAACTGACATTTTTTAAACTTGAAGTCTATGGGGATGAACTCACTGCAGGAGCCTCGAGTGGACATTAGAGGAACTGCAGTTTTTATTTGTTTTTTAACCTCAGATTAATGTGCTTTAAGGATGGGTGTATAACTTGTACCGAGGTATGTCAGCAGCAGAGAGAGAAGTTTATGGATGTAGTGAAGGAGGACACGCAGGACGTGGCAGGGGGAGGGGGGATGACTGCTGTGGCCACTCCATTGGTGGCTTTGCACACCGGGGGGCCACAGCTTTGTACCTTTTAACCCCGCCTCGAGCAGTGGGGTACCGCTTCAGTATTCTCCTGAACGATAGGCGTCGCCACTTAAAATCTCATCTTTTTAAACTGCAACGTCTCCCCTGTATAATCTGTCAATCTCAGAGCTTCTGGACTGAGATGCTATAAAAACGGTGTTAGAAGCCGACACAACGACCCAACAGTGGCACCAGTGGATGTGAATCTACTCCAGCCAAAGCTGGCTGGGTGTAACTAGCACGCTCATCCAGTGCTATCTGTACATAAACACACGGTCAAAAGCTACGAAGCTCGTATGTGCCATCGACTCTCTCCCGCCCAGTCAGCTGATAAATAAACTCATGATCAGACGTTTACTACCATCACGGCTTTTAGAAACACGCCGTCTGCGAAAGAGGAAAGAAAACATCTGCTTCAGTTTGAGCTTCCCATTATTTCCATTAAACACAGACTCTTTGCATATAATCTTACAACTTGGTTAGAAAGCAACCAGACCTGACCTCATTTCTTGTCCTCCTCTGCTCTCATTTGGTTTTTGCCCATCTCGTCATGTCCCTTCAATACTTCCTGGACAAACTGTTTAATGGCTCTTCACACGAGTCGTTGCTGCTTTATTAGTTTTACTTTGTTACATTTTTTGAGATTTTTCCTGTGTTTGCTTTAACAAAAGTTTTATGGAGAATTAATTGCTAATTAAACCTTCCAGAATTATCAGAAGAATACAAAAAGTCACCCGATGTGCTGCTATGAAGAGAAATCAGCTGACGGTGAACTGGAGCTGGGCTGTATTGTCAGGTAATACCAGTTTGGACCACAGCGCCGCCGTGGTCAGTGTAAGCTTAGTGAAGTCGTATTTTAAATTCAAAGTTTTAACACACTGATAAAAACGTTGCTGCACAAACAGCGCACTCCCGGGCCTTTCAAAATAAAACCGAGGGACGAGCTGTGAAGGAGGCAATTTTAACCCCAAAGTTTCCCTAAACCTAACCAAGCTACAAGTGAAAAAGAAAAAAAATGGGTCAAATAGTAAAATATAGGCAGGAAAAAAGTGTAAACATCTGTAGCAGGATCAGAAACAAGCAGCCATCGGGTCACAACACGGGTGGTGCAAAGACTGTAATGAGATCAGCAACTGCAGCAAATGAAAGCAAACACTCGTCGTGTCCCCTCTGGGTTTGAATGAGACACAGAAGCTTAAATAAAAGCAGGCCTGTGATGTTATTTTAACCTTAAACATTAAAGGATCTGCACGTTTCTGCTGATCTGGCTCTCAGACACGCTGCACTTTATGCAAATGAGGCAACTGCAGCTCATTTACATGTCAAGTCACTGAAGTTCCACTGAATCAAAGAAGCCCACAAACATCTGAGTCACTGATCGGCCGGTCTGCAGCCGAGGTGCAGCCGCAGAGGCCTCCTCCCATTCCAGTTCGTCAGCTGTGATCTTGTTGCGTCCTTCAGGCAGAGACAAAAGAGCCCAACCCCCTCTAAAAAAAGACTCCACCCCCCATCTCCCCTCCTGGGCTGCAGCCAGGTGAGAGCTCATTAACACCGCAAAGGAGAAGCTCTGCAGAAGTCATGAATAAAGAAAACCCTCGACTCCGAGCTTCCACATCTGAACTCACTCGTCCTGTGAGGGGAGACGAGAGACTGAGAGGCAGGAATTTACTTTTCGTAGTTTAGGAGCCGTGTTACACTTCCTCTTTCCTTATCTAACTCACAACACGTCCTGTCCTGCACCTCAGCTGGTTCAACGAGAACTCCGAGCACACGCTCAGTGGATAAAAGCCGCCCTGCTAACGTCAGCTAACCGGCTGCATAGATAATTAACACATGAAGCAGCATGTAAGCGTCACTTCTGCCTGCTGCTCCCAGCGCCGCCAATGAGTCCCAAACACCCACGGAGACACAGACCTTCACTACCCCGCTCCAAAAGCTCCTCAGGTCCCAAAATCAGAAACACAGAGGAGCTGCTGAGACTTCATCATCATCATCATCATCTCAGTCACGCAGGCCTGGACACCGGCCAGGAACAGGGCTGGGTACCCATCACGATTTCTACAACTGATTCACTTTGACTCAGTCAGAAATATTATAAATCTGGTTATTTATCAGTACTGACACTTGTGAGACTTCAGAGGTGTGAGCATCACAGCAGATGTCTTTGTGTCAAAGTAACTGAGGCCACGCCCACACTAGTCGGCGTAGATGTGAAAACAGAGCTTTGGCCTGGAATCGCTCCGCGTCCACACCATCGTTTTGAGTCGTTTTCACGCAGTTGCGCGTCCACATTAAAACGGCGCAAAACACTTACGTTGCAGTACCACGCATGCACGAAACGTAAGATGATTCTACCTGCGTCATTTCCAGCCGTTGTTTATTTACTTTCCGGTTCTTTAAAACGGGCGGCGAAAAGAAAAAGCAGCGAATGTTTCACATGGAATGATGATGAGGTGGAGCTGTTGCTCTGAGTCACAAATGAGTACATATTAATCTTCAACACGGCCACTAAACACTTTGAGCAAACAAAACAACTGCGGTACGATGCCGTCTGACCATCTTGGTTGAAGTGGTCACATGACTGCATCATGTGACTAACATACGTCATCGTTTTTAAAAGTCTCCGGTTTGGCCGTCCACGCTACGCCCAAACGCTGCGTTTACAGATGTGTGTGTTTTGGAGACCGTTTCCAAAACGCTCTGTTGTCCCTGACCAGGAACTCCGTCTCAGTGTGGACGGGAGGACAAAACGGGGACAAAACGATGCGTTTTCAAACCAAAGCGCGTTAGTGTGGACGTAGCCTGAGGATAAAACAGAAACACATGAAGGAGATTTTTCTGACCTGGCTTTTTATAGCAGATTAAAAAACCATGAATCAACATGTGAAGATTACCTGATGCTGCTGAAGTGAAGCGGAGCAAAGTTACTGAGGTTTGATTAGAGACAGATAAGAGTTTTGCAATTTGACATCATTTTAGTTTAAATTTCCTCAGTATTGAAAAGGAGAAATGAGGCTTTGTCGGAAAAACAAAACAACAACGCGACGGTGGACCGGTGCATAATAAGCAAGCGAAAAATGCAGAAAAGAGATTTTTGATGGTGAACTGGTCTCTGAGAGAAAGACCTGTGCAGGAAGTGGGATTCTATCGTGGTAGAAAGAAAACTGCTTCAAACGTGAAGCGTACTTTTGATCTTCTTTTGCTGCTGGTTCAGGGAAGTTTGGAGTGATGAAACCTGCAGCATCAGAATCAGTGAGATGCTGGCTTTCGGCACCGACGGCGTGTTTGTGTACGCGCCGTCGGGTGAACGATCCACGCTTTGAGTTTACGTCGTTGTGCACGATCGGTGTACCTGCTCTCATTTACTGTTTGTTGGTTGTTGAAATAGTTTTGTGAGCTTTAACCTGAGATTCTGGCAAAATACATTTATATTTGGAAATCAATTCAGGATTTAATGAATTGATTTTGCTTTAAGCTAAAAGTGATTTGAATCGGGAACCTTGACTGTTTAAACCCACCCCTAGTTGGGAACCACGGCAACCCGCTGCTGAGTGGTTGAGGATGAAATAAAAGCTTTCTTCATGAAACATGTTGGTGGCAGGAGCAAGACAACTTTTACTTTGAAGGCCAAGTCTGATTTATGTTTGCGGTGCTTCCACAGTTTCAGTGAGTCGTTGGTGAGTGTTTGCAGACAAACTGGCGTAATTCATGCAGGCTGTGGCGGACAAATCACGGGCGCAGAACCGGACCCAACTGTGTTTGGCAGCCGGTTGCCGACCGTCTCCAGGCCCGTGTTTACTATTTCTGTACGACTCAGTAAGACTCTGGATGTAGAATAAAAGGAACCCTACAGAGAGCGCTGCCATTCGGGGGTTAAAGGGGTTACAGAGCTGTGGTTAGGTCAGAGGTCGGCAACCCGCACCTCTTCAGGCCCACGGCCGTGGCTCCCACAGGCTTTGTGAAAAAGGAAGAATGTAATTTTAGGGTTTTTCCCTTCACATAGTTTTAAAAAATGGAGTCATGGATGCACTGATTCAAGCTCACAGCTCCAGACGGGATTTAAATGACAGGAAAACTGAATGCAAAGATGATTTCTGGTGTATTTATTACTGTGAAGGAGGTAAAAAGGCCTCACGTGCACCGAGGACACACTGCACCAAAATCTCCCCTACAATGATCGCACTGACAAACGAGCAGCTCTAACTGCTCTTTTAAAGATTAGAAATTCAGCTTTCTGATTAAACTTAGTGAGTTAAAAGCAGGCAGGCCCATAAAACGCCGTTTTCTGCAAACATCTATGTCTACGGTGGAATATCTGCTGAAAATGTGGAAAAATTGGTTGCAGACAAGTCACAGGATTTACATTTGGGTAATGCATTAGCCTCATTCCCAGAGGTTTCTTTTTATAATGTGGAGGCTGAGCTGCAGCCTGCATGTGAACTGTGCTAATCAGAAACACATCTGACCCCCTCTCTCCCTCTCCTCTGACATCTGCTCGTTTTTTTAATCCAACACTTGTATATATTCGAGCCTTCAGACACGAGCACATTCATTAAGCTGATCATGAATTGATATCGGGCCGCGGAGGGCAGCGAGCAGATGGAACAAACCGTTAATGTTTGCTCCTGAACGCTCGTTTGTTTTAGTAGCAGAGAAGAAAAAAAGTCACATTAAGACTTTTTTATCAGCACGAAGAGACGCCGTCCGAAGGTCAGCCTGCTCAGATTGTTTGGATTAAAAAGAGAAGGAGGCAGTGTTCCTGTGACAAGGTTATTAATGGATGTTGTTGAACTATTTCCCAGATTACATGAGGGGACATTCACTCTGCAGGAATTACACACTTTCCTTCTCAGCAGTCACGGCTCTAACGCCGTCTTGTCCTCATTAGAAGCTGAAGGAGACGAAAGATGGAGATTAAAGTGCAATAACTTTACTGTTTCATGAAGCCATGCTAAATTTTACCTTCGTGTTATCAGTTACAGGCCCTCAATGTAAAGGACGGTGAGTTGGAATTTTTAATTTTAATTCATATTTACAGCGATTCAGGATGTCTGTCCATGATTTTCAAATTAAAGCTCCTCCAGGACCGGGATGGACGGAAGTCGACTAGATTAGAAAGTTCTAACGGCGATATCCAGAATTTCATCACATCGGCAATTCAGCCATCGGTTTCCGATCCTCAGTCACGACCACGAGCTCGTGACCAAAAGAACGAGCTTGTGGATGTAAACAGCGGAAATAAGGCTACGTTCACACCGCAGGTCGTAATGCTCAAATCCGATTTTTTCTGTGTGGTTGTTCACACTACAAATAAAATGTGACACAAGCGCGCTCTAGTGTGAACGTTCACGGCCCTCAAAGCGGCCCGCATGCGTAAAAGAAGACGTTACACACAACGCACTGTTTATGGAATAAAAATGGCGAACGCAGCCCGGTTACGATACGACCCTAAAAGTTTAGCTTGAGTAGAATCGTCTCCCCGTGTGCTGATCAAGTCCTAAACTTCAGTTTCTGTCCAGTGACTCGCTCCGTCTCCAGTTTCCGCCGCCACGCTTTCTCGTTTGTCTTCTCCGG
>VUQR01016697.1:0-48967 GCA_015108515.1 Hemichromis elongatus
GTGTGTGTGATCGTTTATGTTAATGAGAGTGTGGGGAGTGAGTTGGAGGGTGGGATGGGGTGCAGTGGGCTGCTTTTAACCATGTAAAGTACTTTGTGCTACATTACTGTATGAAAAGTGCTTTATAAATAAAGATTGATTGATTGATTGATTATACTGCAGGAGATGGTGTGATTGCCTTGCTTCCTGTTTTCTTTCCTTTTACATCTATACCACCACTGATCCAGAATTTTTGCCTGAGTGGCAACATCTGCTTTTTAGAAGACGGCTTCTACAAGTCCAGGGCACCCTAAAGTGCCAGCATAAACAGTGAAGGGTCTTGGGGTTGGGCATGTGACACAGTCAATGCTGTAATGAGGGAGAGAAGAAGGGAAACAAAAGGGAGGAGAAACTAGAAACACAAACAAATCCTCATCCTGCACTCTGTTGTTAGAAAAATTGTGAAAGATTACACAAAATCAGTTTTATCAGCTGTCACAGCAGTTTTCAGTGTGGATACTTAGTAGTACAGCACATACTGCGTTCCACTTCAGAAAAGTGACAACAGCTCATGTATCAAGGCCGAAAAATCTGCAGATTCTGTGCTGGTCTTTGTCTGCTTGAGTAAGATGTTCTGCTTTAGAGAGTGAAAAAAAAAAGATTTTCTTATGCATGGTGGTGCTCAGGCTGCTGGAGGAAAAAAGGCAGATGGAGGCAATGCAAATGACCGAGTCTTACAGGACTCAAAATGCCTCCTAGCATAGCCCATCCCACCCTAATTAAAAAAAACCTAGTTGTTCATATGAAAACCCAGTAACAGTAATTTACATTATGATGGAAGTGTTTCATTCCTACAAGGCTTCCGCACTTACTTATTTTCTCTCCCTCTCTGTCTCTCTCTTCCTCTCGGTGCATGAGAACCTCATGACAGGAGAGATTCCCCGCCCAAGCTCTTCTGAAGGACTAATTTGATTTGATAGGCTGTGAAGACAAAAGACGTGCTGCGTGCATGCGAAGGAGCTCTCTGTCTCCTTGTAATGAATTAAGCTGCACATCATGCACAGCAGCCTAAACACAGCCTCGGTGTCAGACGTGCGCTCTCCTTTCCTCCAGACGGTCGTGCATAATTGCCACAGGCTCATGATCGTCTTAATTTCCAGCCCAGGTACTTGTGATTCAGCTGGGGGGGGGGGAAAGGCATGTCTGTTCAGAGTCCAAACCGCTCTATTTGCCTTTTCCTGGTGATTTCAGCGAGACCTCACTGCACTAGACACTTACTCCTCACTTTATCGTGCCACGGAGCAGCTGGATAACTCTCACCGGTTCATGAGATGTCACGTGATGGATTATTCAGATATGAGACTCCAAAACCTTCGACTTTAAAGCAATTTGCCTTCTTAAAATGCTGATTTAAAATGTGATGTAAAAAAAGACCCTTGGTGATTTTCATCCTGTATAATGTAATGTATTAAAGGCAAAGTAACTCAGCAGTGCTCATTCACTGTAAATGCTACATAGCAGCAATCTATCCGCTGTAGTTTGCCGACTGACTTCCAAAAAAGACACCTGAAAGTCCCTGTTATCATGTTCATCATTAGGAGATTCAGAAGATTATCTGAGTGTTTGTCCTCTTTCATGCAATACACACATTTACTGCACACAGGCACAGCGGTCTCAGGTAACAGATAATAATGTTACTTTGGTGGCTCAGACAAACATTGTGAGCAATGAGGCTCTCCCATCATCTTCTAGTAAATGAACCATTATGGAGCTTTCCATTGATTGACCCTTGGATGGCAGCAGGGCTTTATAGCCTCTCAGTGGGTCATTTCTTATCTCAGCGCATAAGAAATGACCCACATCCACATGTAACTACGGACCTAGATATAGAACTCCGCACGCTAACGGTGGAATAGAGGGTCATAGGTTTTATATTTATAGAAGAAAGTCCTTCGTGGTCTCATTTTGAATAAAATATTGTACATTTCACAAAATTTGTGGCGTTGAGGTTTTAATCACACGTTTGAGCACCTTTACGATCATCTCGCTGCTGTATGAACTGTGGTTAAACGCTACACGTGTCTTATTTATTTACTTTGTATTTTCATGCTGTAAAAAAGAGTGAATCTATGCGAATCCGTGTTTAAACACCACTTCCGACCCTTTTCAAAAGCCAGTCACTGACCTCTCTCTCAGCGTGCATTTATTATGGATGTTGCGTAATGGTGAGGTAATCTGTGCCCAACGACAAGTTTTACCCTCGGGCGCCTAGAAAATTTCATTCCGACCCTGTTGCTAGACCTGTCGGTATTCGTGAAATCACTGAACTTTTGGACCCTGCAAACGTCACCAACACGCTGTTTCCTTTATGTTTCAGCTTTAAATTTTGTGCAAAAATCAAGTTGTTTTTTTATTTTTATTTTTTATAAACAAGCACTTAATTGATTTTTGCCTAAATATTCACAATTTCCATAACTGGCATCACAAAAATTTTATGTTCCAGCATTTAAAGTGTCTCATTTGTTGAAATAAGAACAGAAATGCTGGTATTGCTCAGTGGTGAAAGCCATGTATTTTCTTACTTCTCCATGCACTTTCAGTGCTGTCTGCCTCTCTGTGATAGCCTTATCCCTGTGCAGGGCTATGCAGGATACACATACCCTGGGATAAGGGTAACACAGCCATTCACACGTACAGCCAGTCTAACATACAAGCACACCTTCGGACTGTAATAATACAAAAGTTGATTGCGTTGTTATACAAGCAATAATAAAACACTGTTTGCGCACAGCCTCTCAGTTTATAATAGTTTCTAATTAGCATTAAAATATTTTATGCATTATGCAATTTGAGCTGTGACTCAGTAAATGTCACACTGCCATCTTGCGACATTAGACTGGCATTACAAGCATGAACTCGGCTCATTGTCCGGATGAGTCGGTGGAGTACTGTCCTGCACTCTGTTTGGAGATTAATCGTTGCTGTAAAGATCTCGAGCAGCATCTTTGTCTTATAAACACACCTGAAAATGTCTTGAAAAGAAAGTAAATGAGATGAAAGAAGACAGCTGAGGTCACTCTAAACTGTAAAATGAAAATCAGGGTTCACTGACGGATGTAAATCATCTGACATGATCTGGAGTGTTTGAAGTTGCTTTCCGCCACCTTCATTAAAACACCAGCTTATATTTGAGGAGAATGCTGCGATCAGGCAGCACATGTTGCTAAGAAGAAACTTTTTTCCCTTTAGTTAGATTTCAAGCGCATTTGTATTTTATTTGAGAAAAATAACAATAAACGATAAACAGAATTTCAATCGCTCTATCCTTTAGCTTATAATCTATTTTTCCCACATTGACATTACATTGAACTTCACTGCCCTCATCCGACAGAGAGCGGTACTGTCGATAAGACAACTGTAATAATTTCTTTATTGAATGTTTTTGTGTACACGTTTTTTTGTTTAGTGTAGTGTAATACGATGCTTGGGCAGTTACATAGCTTGGACATTAAGCACACACACACTTTTACTTTTTTTTTTTTCAATTAGGACTCGCTCCGCTGGCCCCAATTACACCAATCAAACTGAACTCTGCAGCCAAGCAAGGTTCGGGGTGCGTGATCAGGAGTTTCTGTTTCTCTTCATCTCGTGAAGTGACACAAACCAGAATAACATTCGTCTTCAACGCTTCAAGCTGAAGGCGTCTCTTTTCTTTTCCCACTGCACTGCGGAATAACCCGAAACAGCAGATTACAGTAAGATTTCGGCCTCCCAGCTCTGAGAAGGCTCCAGGCGGTGTAGCGACCTCCCTCACTAACTCCCTCTGAAACAGCCTCAAATTAGCCCATTGCTTTCATGTCCCAGAATCCAAATTATTAGCACAGATTCCCAAAGTGAAGGTGTTGGCCTCATCGATTTCTATAAGGAGGAACACATGGGCGCTAAATAAGCGCTTTTGTTCAGCTGCGATGAACTTTGCCACTTGGTCCGTTTGCTGTGTTTGTGAGAACAGAAAAGCCCGTTCTGATCAACTCTTAAAAAACACAATTGGACTGTTGATGAGATTCATAATAATTGTCCCATCTGTTAAAAATGTTGGGAATTCACTCAAACAACCTGAAACGCACTGACGCGCTCACAGCTTTTTTTCACCACATGGTGTTAAACGCTGACGGTGAGGGAACAGTAGAAAAACCCATGTCTCTCTAAGCAGTACAGTATCTAAAAATAATAACCACAAGTACAAACATTTATTTTAAATGTTAAAATAGAATCTGTAATTCTCCTCTTCTTCACTTTATTTTATTATTATTATTATTATTATTGTATTTTATTTGCGATTATGTTCTTTCTACATAGTAAAATAAAATCCGTATTTAGGATAAGACTGCATAAACGCATTGGGTTTGTTTGTTTGTTTGTTTTTGAGGGGGGGGGGCGGTAAATTAAAGTCAAAGTAAACTTTATTGTCGTCTCCGCTATATACAGTACAGTATATAGAGAGACGAGACGACGAGGCAAACACCCCAAACAATAATAAGAAGTGTAATAAATTGTTCCGTATAAAAATAGCAGAAACACATTAAAATAGGAGGAAAAAATGCCAAATAATGTAAATTTTTAAAAAGTCGGATCTCGATTGTTTTCCCAGTGTATTTGTCTTGTTTAAAAAGTACATAAATTATTATTATTATTATTATTATTATTATTATTATTATTATTATTATTATAATTATTATTATTATCTGCCTGTTTCTTTATTTTTCTTTTCTTTATATTATATATTTTTTTTCTGTTTCCCTCACGGATTTCATAGCACCTATTTTTTAAGCAACCCTGAAAAAAATATTTGTGTAAAATTAAAAATCTCCCCTTTCGAGTACTTGTGAATATTTATTTAATTATTTATTTTCCAGGATCTAAGAGAGTGTGTTCCTTTAGCTACAATGTTTCCACTTTAGCAAATCAGAGCCGACAAACCAATCCGCTATAGTACAGTGTGCTCACTGTGAGACTGCAGAAAAATGAGTAAGTACTGTGCTGTCTTATGTAAAAAATGCTGACCTGCTCTGCTTCACTTGTAATATTGAGTCTGAGTGAAGTTTTTAAAGTTGGACAAACTTGGACTTGAAGAGCAAAGAGTATAAAAAAAACTGTCCCATTGAACAAATTATATAAATATATAATTTTGCATGTACGTAGTAGTTTGATGCTTGCCTTATAACCTGCAGGGTCAAGCGGCTCACACAAAGGCCAACACATAAACATTTAACTCACACAAACACGAGCCGTACAAATCAAACCTAAAAGTAATCAGCGGTGTCTGTGACTGCTTTTATTCCGCCAGCTCTGCTCTTTGCGTCTTTGCTCCTCAGTTCAGTTTGTTGGGCCTCGATGGCACTGGGAATGTTAATGATAAATTAGGTTGTTTGGGGTGGGGAAAAATCCTCTTATTCACCAAAAAAAAGAGCAATAAAATTAATACATTAGCCTACCGCATTAGTTTGGGCGGTGACGGGAGTCCAAGTTGTGGGTTTAAGTACCCGGGAGGGAGCAGTGAGGTCATCAAGAGGACTTGCGTGATAAGAGGAGCGAAAACGAGACTTTCTGTGGAAATCAGTCCTGTAGACACGCATTACGGACTTCTTTCATCTTTCATACCGCTTCTGGTTTTTCTTGCTGTGCCCCTCGGCATGTATGTTTAATCAGACGGCCGTCAGACTGTGAGGAGACCGAGCTCGACCCCAGTTTTAAAGAAACAGACAGTGGACATGAATTTCCTATTTTATTTATTTTTAAACAAAAAATAAGGTATTATTATTATTATTATTATTATTTAGAATGCATTTATTTATTCCCTGTAAAGTTGGTAGGTAGGTTATGCCTATAACTAGTGTTTCCAACAGTAAAACTACCTATTCAAATACTGTGTTCTCTGTCAGTGTGTGCTCCTTTAATGATCATGATATAAATTTATTTTTAATTTATATTACATGAAAACGTCATAAAAGTCACCGGAAACATTTTAACTTTTTAAATAAAAGTTCACATTTCTATTAAAATTGCAGTAAGCTTGCTCATTAGCTGTAATTCCGCAGTGTGGGGTTTGGGGATGGCCGGCAGGCAGCACTGACTGCAGCTCTAATAGCCTGAGCCCTCCCAGCTATCCTTCAGGGCCATGATTTATTGAAAAATATGGACCCTGTGTATAAGCTAATATGACAGAAGTGCTTTGACCTCGGGGGGGCAGGGCACTCTCCACGGAAGTCAGCTGCTACCTTGAGCGCGTTCGACTGCTTTCTCACGCGATTCCTCTGCTATAAAGGTTTTCATCTTCGGTTTTTCTTTTTGCTTTTATAATAGATTTATTAACGTTTGCATGAGAAAACAAAGCTCAAAGCTCAGGGTCACATCGAGTGCAACCAGGGCACTGCTCAAAAAGAGCAGACAAACATGGGCAGAAAGCTCTATTTTCAGGATCCGTTTAGTATTTATATATGTTTTTCAACAAGTGTTCCTTAATTGTCCTTTTCAGGAAGTAAAAGGGTGCATTTGATATTTTTTGTCTTTGTAAAACTTCGCAGGTCCTTTTATGCATCTCACTGACTTCCCATTTATAAAAAAATAAATAGTCTTTTTTTTCTTATGTTTTTCTTTTGGTTATTGAGTTTTTCGCTCATTTTTGCACTTTTTTCTGCACAATAATCTCCTTCCCCTAAAAACAGTAAGACTTTTATTTCACATAAAAAGGTAAATAAATAAACAAATAAATAAATAAAAGGAAACTGCCAACATGTATTTTTAAACAGAGTGCCTAAATCAGGTTGTGTATGGATGAGCCTGCACTGACATCACATACTGTCTCCTCCAATGAAAGCTCAGACTGAGCAGTAGTAACCTACTTTCTAAATTACTCAGCCTCCCAGAAAGATCCATCATCACCACTCAGTTAAGTACACCAAACACAGGCTCTATTACAACACACTGGTTCAACCAAGTCAGTGGGGATTTGATTTTGTTTCTACTTCAGCAGAAGTGCAGATACTTGTGTTAAAAAAAAAATACTTAAAATAGATAAAGGTTGAAGTTGTGATTTAACATTTTTACTCAAGTAAAAATAAAAAGAAAGATTAAATGTACCTTCTGAAGTATTTCCAAAGAATACTTAGAATTAAAAACTTAATCTTCTACAAGTTTTTATGCAAAATTAACTAACCCAGAACTTTCCATATTAATATAACAATTAAACATTATTATTGTTATTATTATTATTATTATTATAAACTTTATTTCAATCTAAATTTTTAATTTATTGAATTTACATTGCTTGAACACATGTTACATAAACACAAGCAGAGAAAATCCTAAGAGAATAAACATATTAACTCTGCCTCTACACTGGTGATTTTGCCTTCACACCCAAAAACATGAAACTGCATATATTCGGGGGTTTAAAACTGGGATTCAGAGGGTGGAGAAAATATAAGATGGGTCACAATTGGTGCAGTGTGAGGAAAAAGAAGCACTTAGAAATAAGCCTCACTCATTTCTGTTGTGAGCTCCAGCAGATTTTGTTTACAAGCTGTGATAGGATGAGCTGTGCTGCTGCTCCTTGTGGGTTTAACTAGCTGATTTCAACAGGATAGCAGATGTTACATGAACTATCATGGCAGGTACAAAGGTGGACTTCAGTGAGCGAAGCTAATCAGCTTAAATTTAAATCGATGTCTGCTACCCTTTACCTAACCTCACACTGACCATGAACACCACAGCCACTCTGCACCAGTGTAAACAGGTTGCTTAAAAATTTCCAATTTATCAAACTGGAAATTTAAATCTAACTGTCCTTACATGTAAAAAATAAACTCTTTTCTCTCTTGATTTTTTTAATCTTTCTCCAGGCTGAAGTTAGCGCATGTTTTTTTTTTCTCTCCCTAGAAATATAGCAGCTGTAGCTTCAGCTAGCATCAGAGCGCATGATCTCTTCATTGTCTCAGTGCTTTAATGATGCATAATTACAGATATTTGTCTATCTCCTCTCATCATGTGAAATAGGGTGATTTCACTGCCCTATTAGGGATTGTATTTTATATGTTGGGGTTCCCTCTGTTTAAGTTCAAACCAGTTTAATGTCTGTAATGTGAACAGTGACGTGAAATAATACATCGACTCACGTGCATTAAATCCAAAACGATGAGCCTTTTATGAAATTTAAGATGTAGAACGTAAAAAAAAAATTTGTTTTAAAATATTCGGGAGTAAAAGTACAAAATTTGTAAGAAAAAAATATTTACTTATAACACAGGATACTTGAACATTTTATTTATGTAAAGTAGGAAAAAAATATTACTTCCTACCTCTGAAGATATAGATATAAAAAAAATAAAGTTTGAACGTATCCCAGGTACAGCTAAAGACATTAGTGGCGTTACAGTTAAGCTGATGTTTTCTCATTGATCTAATGTCCCATCAGTTGAGATACTTGTACTCCACACGAAGTGCTCGGTTGATTTCCACCTCAGCCCAGAGGGATAAAACCCGTCTCCAGTGGCTGCATTTATCTTAGGTTACTTTCTCTTGCACAGGAAGTCTGTGTATAGTCCCTAAATGTGTCATTTCTGAGCATAAACAAAGCAAACGCTGCACAAACCTTTCTTTGACCTCTCAGACAGTTCTGATGGGCATTTTCTCTGATGGTTTAATGTGTTTATATTTGCACTGATGGGTGGGGATATGTGGCAATAGCCCACAATGTGCTTAAAATATCAAGCGTTTTGCTCCTTTGTGCTGAACTGACAAGCTGGCTCTAACAGGGGTTAATTTGCCGTCCAAGGGTTAAACAAACAGGCATCACTAGTTTATTTAAGCCAAGTCTTGGATTAGTTTTGCTTTCGGGCTTCTGCCAAGTAAAATTCAAACAAGTTAAACTAAAGACAGCAAACTAATTTTTCCAAACAGATTTTTGTGTGAGAGCGTAAAAGCTTTTGCAATAAAACAAACAACTCCCAGAATGCCTTTAGGTTTGTTCCAATGAATTGGGCTCAGGGTGCAGTGAGGTGAAGGCTAATAGGGATTAAGCAGGAGAAGTATGTGTCAGTTTCGATGGTTGTAATCTGGAGTGTTCTTTTTGGAGTTTCTGAGCAGGTATAAAACGCAGATTAGGAAGCATTTCTGATAAGTGACAGCGGGAGCCTGGAAGTCTGTTTTCATGCGGGGCCCAGCGCCGACCCATTTGACACAAACTGCCAGAGAAACGGCATGCTTTAAATCTCATCTGATGGGTAGAAATTTGGTTCTTTAAAAAAGAAAGATGGAAAAAAAAAAAACGAAGGTGAAATAAGTCAACAGTGGACGGGGATTGCTGCAGGAGAGCCTGAAAGAGCAGACAACATTGTCAATAACTCTACGCTCCATGTGGAATAAAGGGGCCTTCTGGTTGACTGGCTCTTTTAAGGCCAACCTAAGATGTCTGGACCTTACTGACCTCATATACACTCCTACATTCTGGGCCATGGCTTTGACCTCAACAGTTTGCATTGACACAGTGGCCCATTATAGTGCCAGAAATAATGATGTGGACGATCCCCCAGCAGCAGGCTATTAATGCACTGATTCTGATTATGTATAGTGAAAGACAAACATAACTAGCGGTAAAGATACAGGATTGAAATATCATCTGAATACATTTTATGATGATTTATTTCTGGACGCCGTTGTTGTTTAATTGAAAACTTGCTCAAGCGGCAAAAGGTAATTTGTTAAAAAAAAAAATAGAGAGAGAAACTGGCAAAGTGCAGCCCTTGAGTGCAGTTTAAGGGGATTTGGGTGCTTACATTTCACGCCAGATAAATGCTAAGCTAATTTTTTTTTTGTGTACTTGGCTACATTTATCAGGCAGCTTTTGTCCCTTTTAAGACTTCATATAAAAAAAAGCAATGGTTGTGTTAAGTTTTGGCACAACAAGCTTAAAGAAAGCATGTAGGAAATGCTATTTAATATAGGCTATATGTTATATATGTTAGCAAAACAAGGGACCTTTACCATAATACTTTTGCTACTTCAAAATTGTTGATAACAGTTTTGTTTTGTAAAATGATTAGTTGAGGAAATGTAATTGCACATCTTTAAATGATAGTATTAAATCTTCTGGGTGTCTTCTCACGCTTCAAATAATAGTGTAATAAATTTCCACAGTAATGATTCTAAATTAATGAATTCAAAATGTTACTTTATACAGGATTCAGGAAAATGGGTTGTTTATCGTTATTTGTACAGCATGTAATCTGGAGGTTGGGTTCCTCATTCCATCATCTGTACCTTATGCCATCCCTAATTAAGTGATGTTGAACGTACCTCTGTGCTGTTCCTCAAAATGGGGCGAGACAGAACAGGAAGTGTTATGTTAATGTTGCTGTCGGCCGAGTGGTGAGAGGTCATTTTTCAAGCTGGTACAAAAACACCTGGCTGAGTCGTTGTTGGGGAAAAACAGCAGAAAGCAAGGTATCCCATAATTTTCCATATTTAAGTAACCAGATACGTCGACTCCTCCTGTAGACTCGTACAAGCGTCAGCACAATTACTCGGGCCCTCCATATTTTCATAGCTTAGGAAGGAGGTCAAGAACAATGGGATGTAGGCAGATTATGCTCTCTGACAAGCCTCCACGTGTGCTTTTGAATGACTGACCTGTAGGTTCATAATAAAACAGCATCTTTCTAACTTACCTAATATAAAAAGCAAGGTCACACTAAAGGTCCTGATCAAAACAAGACAAGGGATAAGGTCTTATTCACTCGTCCATAAAATGCAAAGTAAGTAAACTGTAATAACTAAATAAGTAAATGAATTCATGCATAAAAAAAACGGTGGAGATAAGCAGAAAAATAAAGTTTCTGCTAAATGTACATTTAAAAACTGCTTATTTGTTGAATATATTATTTATTAATATTGAATATTTGAGGTTAAAATGATATTGAAATGGAAAACATACCAACTGGTTACAGTGAAAGCAAATTTTCAGCTTGTTAGATGTGAAAGGGTCCCACGTGAGTGACTGTTGTAAAAGTTCTAGTTATTTCACACAAAAAGCTGGCTCCCTTCTCATTCCCTGTGTTTTTGTCACTGTTTGAAGTGGGCTGGACCTCATTAGAACTGCATGATGTCATGCTCCTGTGGACCAATCAGAATCCAATTCAGCAACATTTGAATGAGAAGGTGGCAACATTTGTGAAGGGTTTTGGTTACTTTAAATGAAATGTTACAAAATCATAAAATCCTTATGAATATTTTTTTTTTATTTTTTAGAATTTTATGAAGATGGAAATCCTAAATATTGGGGACCGGTATTTTAAACCTTCCCATTAACAAAGAAATATGTCTCTTTATCCAGTAATATCTTGAATGGATGTTTCAGTTTCAAACTGTGAATACAATTGTGAAATTTAAAATGTTACCATCACAACTGGAAGTAAATACACATCATCACACAGAAAACTAAATGCATTTTTCAGCATTCTGTTAAATGAATTTAATGACTTTTAAATTATATTTTTTAAATCATAAATTGGTCATTAAAGTAGAACTTCGTGACACATCCTGGAAATTAAGATGTAATTTCACAACATTTAACAGAATTAATGGTTTATCCTTTTCCCTAAAGATACATATGTTTCTGATGATATGTAAAATGTAAGTAAGACCAAATAAATAACAATCGGCTGTTTTAAAAGGAAATATGAATAAAAATAGACTGTATTTTTTCCAATGGTGTTTACCTGTGCAGTGAATTAGAATAATGGAGACACAAATATACAAATAAATAAGTCACACACACTCTGGTGTGATGCTTTTAAATGCAAAAACATGTAGAAAATAAGGGTAAGTACGGCAAAGTTGATCAGCACACAACCTGAAACACCCCTGCAGCCTGGAATGTTCTGAGCATTAGTTCAAGGCTCCTTACAGATGAAAGTAAGCTTTTTCACAGTGTTTAAATCCTATTACAACTCCAAACACGGCCGTGTTTGACTCTTCTGTTCACAGTTTCATAGCTGACTAAATATTTTCCACTTTCAGCATTAATTAAGTCATTTTAAGCTACAGCACACTGCCAGTCCATCTATGGGCACCCAAGGTGAAGCAGAGCTTCTCTTCAATGAATGATACATTATTTCTCCTTCATAGGATTTACAAAGAGTTCTCAACCGTGGTCAAATACTTCTGCCTCATCCTATCAATTAGTTTGTAGGTGAGAAATAATTTTGTCATCTGTGAAGTTTCCCGCTTACTCAGCTTGATATAAAGCTACTCAGTGATCTGACTTTTTACCCTCTGACACAGGAATGGAAAAGTACATTTCCCAATGGGGGCACAGGAGAAACTGGGACTGTTGTGGAGGGCTGCATGAATACCCTGAACTCAATTCTGCTCAATACTAATTTGTTCTAATTATAAGTGTATTGGTGCGGCCCTCCACAACAGTCCCAGTTTTTCATGTAACCAGTTGGGGAAATTATTTGCCCACCAATCAAAGTCATCACCAGCAATCCTCCAAATGTAACCTGAACTCTAACCCAGGGCATCTGAATGTGTCACTTAAAAAAAAAAAATTCTGAAGTCTTATCAGGGGAACAAATAAAAATAATAATTATAGCGGACAAACATCTACGAATAGTTATTTTTTGCCTTTTTCCAAAATGTATATAGTTAGGGTGGAGTTAGGATGAGGAAAAGCCTGTTTCCATTATCAAAAGAGATCTTCTGTGATCTCTATATGGGTAAATAGGAAAGGGGTGATTGTAAACAAATAAACGTGCAAGTTATCCCTCTTATTAAACGATAAGATTTTGTTTTCAAGGATGAAAATTTAAAGGCCTCTTCTGCTAACAAATCTGTTGTTCTTCTTACTTTTCTTCAGTGTTTTAGGTTCACTGACTTTGACATTGAAACGCTGATTTTACATTTTACCCATCTGTTGAAGGCTGAATGCTTCCCGTGCTTACCTTCAGCTGAGGTTAGCTTAGTTTAGCTGAGTTTAAAAGATTGATTTGTAAAACTTTGTCAAATTAAAACTTTCTAACTTTCCATCCACACTTCATGAGGTTATGGATCGCACTGATGTTACAATACTGAAGTTTTGAATGAGGACGTTTTGGGGAATTTTTTTTTCTTTTGTTTTTATTTTAAAAAGGCGTAAATGACCCACAAACCTACTGAGAACTGATGTAAACAAGCGAACTAATTTAAGATAAACTTAACTCTTCACTTGACTAAAGATTCCGATTTGTCACAGTATGTTAGTATGTATACGGTTCATTGAGCGCAGTGTTTTTCTTTCCACTCACGCACGTTGTTTATTTGGCATGAATGCCACATCAGCAACATCTTTTTTATTAGCTTTTCAACATGATTTGCGCACAATGATACTATTAATAATGATTAATACTCCTCCTTTAAAAGTGTTTATAAATTATACATTTTGCTAAGTTTTTAGTTTTTTGCTATTTTAAAAATTTTCTTTTTACTACACTTTGTTTATGTTTATCATCCCTATTTTCTCTAAAGCCAAATAACTGCATGTGCGTAACCAGTGAAATAAAATATAGAATTGGCATTACTTTGGGAAATGTCTGCGTTGTTGTGTTTTGGACAAGAAAGTGAAACTTGAGTGTAACAGAGTTCTTTTGTGAATGAGTAAATATAAAGTGTGCATGGACAAAAGTAACCAATAGGCGGTACTGTGCACTGTGCCATTCTTCATGGAGCTTTCTCCAGCTCCAGCCCTGAGGACAACACCGTATCTCTGCCTCGGTTTGCTCCCTAATTGACCTAAATACAGCATCTCTTCGGTCCCTCAAGGCAGACTATCGCACAGCCCACACGAGAGCCTACGAACAACCGTGCCCGGGTATTTCCTGGAGTAATTCCTCTTCCCCTTTTGCCCTCAGCTCAAACCTGAAACGAATTTGCTTTGTGGCTCCCTCATAACTGCAGCAGGCTGTCCTCACATGGACTGCTTCGGGATGGTCTGCGCGCAAAAGACTCTTCTGGGCCGAGATAAGATGCCTTCCCGGGAATGACAATATAAATTTTACGTCTGGGGGATTTCATAAGGTTTTTTGTTTTTTGGTCGGACATATAAAGTCAGCATGCTGGATGATAAGACACCGAGACTGAAATCCGGACCTCCGTCGAGAGGTTCGTCTTTTTACATTGAGAATTTGCTGGGAACTACAGGAAGACGTTCTTCAGCCGAGGAGCGAGCCGAGACTCCGAGCTTCAAAGTTACTGGTCACGAGCCGAGGATGTGTCCGGGTCTGGAAACGAGACGTCTGAGCGACACTGACGGGTCGGACTGGAGCGGAACATTAGCAAACACAGCGAACGGCAGCTCAAGAAGTGAGTTCGCTTCTGACTGTCCTTTTCGTTCCATCGAAAGGGTTACTGAAAATAAAAAATGATCGTTTTGTATCGCCTATTCGTTCCTTGATCGTCGCTTGCATGTTTAGTGTTAAATATCAAACTCATCTTAGTATTAATAATAAACAAATATCACCCCAAACCCCACATCTAACGTTTATCATTCATGCATCTCCCTTTGGGGTCTCAATGTGGCTAAAGTGGACATGACACATGGTTGGTAAGACGGTTCGCTGTCCCTGGCTCCGTGCGTAAAACATCCCGACTCTCCGATTATCAGCCTTGTAGAAGCCAACAGTATTTGGCATCCACACAACGATCTCACAACAATCTCCCTCTTGTTCTTTAAATAGACCAGCAGCGAAGAGCTGATGCGTATTTATAATCTTGGAGAGGACAGACAGCGTGAATGTGCGCAGTTCCCCGCTGTGCACAAATCTGACAGTGTGTTGGATGATTTATTAAAGTGATTTTTTTTCTTTTTCACAACATACTTCGCAGGTCTTCTTTACAAGACCAGCCGCTTGCATGAACACGCAGACCCTGCGCTAACCAGCGAACGGGATTCCCCAACTTTAACGGGACAGGCGGAGGAGAACGACAAACCGGCCGAGAAGGAAGGCGACGGGTTGACAGATGAGAAGGAAGAGGAGGACACGCGCTCCTCTTGCGTCTCTCTAGGGGACAGCTGTGACACAGGTGAGCTCAAAGTACAGGTGGGTTATTAAAAAAGACAAAACAACAAACAAACAAAAAGCCTGTCTTGTGCTCTGCTGTAAGTACAACCGGGATTTGATACACGCATGCGCCTTTCTAGTATACGCTCACTCAAGCAGAGTTTTTTTTATATATTAAAAAAACAACATCTGCAGAGCTTCCTGGTTAAATGCAGTGTCTTTTCTGTCAATGCACTTTTTGATAAAGTGCATTGACAGTAGCAGTGAAGTTTTTCGCATTAAAGAGCAGGGGTGTAGTTAGCACTTCTTGGGTCTGAGGACCATACCCTGCTCTTCCTGTTACAGCAGAGGTGGGCAACATTTTTTTAAATTTTATTTTTATTTTGTTGTACAAATTAGATAAAATGAAAGAATCATGTTAGTAACTGAATGGAGACATTACATTACAGATTAAAAAATATTACTAAAACTTTATATTCAAATGTTATATGAACATTAAATTAGCATAATAATATTGCAAATTGCTTAATAGCACCGCATAGTTGATTGCATTGCATAGGAGTACTGCCTAATTGCAGGTATTCACATTGAGACTTATTAGCATGAATTTAATCAATTAATAGCTACATGCCCTGTAAATGCAACACTATAAATATATATTACATTTTTACTGTTACGATGTGTGTTAAGAAACCTTTTATTGAAGACGCTGCTTCTTCTCGATCTCAGGTGACATCACAGTGGTGCGAAAGAAGAAGACGCGCACTGTGTTCAGCCGAAGCCAGGTGTTCCAGCTAGAGTCCACCTTCGACCTGAAGCGTTACCTGAGCAGCTCGGAGCGAGCTGGGCTGGCTGCATCGCTGCAGCTCACCGAGACCCAAGTAAAGATCTGGTTCCAAAATCGTAGGAACAAGTGGAAACGGCAGATCACGGCAGATATAGAAGCCAGCAGCGCTGTTGCACCGTACACCGCCCAGAGAGTGGTTAGAGTTCCCGTGTTGTATCGCGAGAGCGTCACTACCCCCTTGACACTGACAAACCTGCCCCATGTCTCACCTCCAGTAGTTGGCTCTGTTAACTACCCGCTGACTGGCCACTTCACCCATCCGGTGTCATTCATAACACCACAGATGACCGGGCTGGTGTGACTTAAAGAGCAGATGTGATCTGGTATACCTGTGACTCACATGAATCAAATAATGATGCTGCAAAATGTTCATGTTAGAATATTCAGTAAAGTTTATCCTTGCTGAGGATTTTCACCCTCTGTTGAAATGTTTCTTTGGATGTTTTCTGGAAATAACTTAGACAGATACAAGCAAATTTAGATAAGGTGCCCATGTCTACTTTCAGCAATAAAATTTCTCATCATTAGCAGAACCTTTATCAATTTATTGTAAACAAAGGTCATTTTTTAAGGTTTAGTACTAAATATAGTACTAGTAGGAATAAATTAGTATTACTAGAAATATGGAGATTATTTTTGGACCATTCAAGCTGCCCACCATCCTGTCCTCTGTGCTTTACTGAGGAAATTTAACACACATAGTCAGATAGTTTCCAACAAAGGCTCTATTTTGCGATGGTTTCTGTCACTGGAAAATGTAATCAGATAAGGGTCAATATGTTTACAGCTTGTAAAGCAATGTGAAAACATTACAACAAATTAAAAGGCACTTTTAGGAAATCATTAATTTGTAATTCTATAAGAAAAGTGTGGAAAGGAAAAAAACAAATCACTATAAACAATCGGGTTACACATAGAAAAATGCTCCTAGGACAGAAATCAGGGCCAAAAGTTCATTTTTAAAGGTTTTTCTACACGTTCTGCTTTCAACTTGTATTCACGTGCCCCAGAAAATGTTTTTCTCTGCACTGCTTATTTTACCATCACACTCAACGTTCATGTGGCTTTAGATTGTTGAATTCTTTCTTAAATTTGAACCATGACCTATGAGTACTAAAATGTAGCTCATTTATAAAATAAAAGCCGTTTAGGTGTTTGTGATATTGTGACTTTTGATAGCTGTGAACAGGGATAGGCTATAAGCAACACTGACTGACTGACACTTTTGTTTTTTATGTTAATTTAAGACGATTTTAATACAGAGTTTTGTACACTTCTATGTTCACATGTGAATAAAATTTTATGCACAAATCGTTTTGTGGTCTCTTTCCTGTTTCCTGGTCATCGGCTGTTTATTTGGCATCTTTATTTTTAAAGGAATTTAGGGTTTAAAAATTCAAATTCAAAAAAACGTATTTATGCCCAGGGGGCAATTAAGAAAGAAAAGAGGGCATCACATGAGATGAGTAGTTTTTAATAGTGCGAGTAACATTTCCAAAGTAAATAAAAAAGAACAATGAGGTTAAGCTGAGATATGCACAATGTTGGAGGCTAGATTAGAGCAGCTTATTGTGTTAAACTTGGCTATGTTATGTGCCCCCTTAACCCATTGTCGGGTTACATAATTCTCATGTTGACAGTAGTTAAAATGTTGTCAAAATGACACTTTAATGTTCTTTAAAGAGCTACTGATAAAAAAAAAAGTATTTCGCATCTAAAAAATATTTTAAAAAGTAGTAAAATAGATTAACTTCCAAGATTTCCAAATTCTAAGTTTTTGTGTACTTCCAGGGAAAGTAGGCAAGAATCTGGTCAGAAAGAAAGCGCACAAACCTCCAATATGGCAGCCAGACGTAACTCTGCATCCCGCCCTCAACTGCCCCCTCAACCTCGCCAATCAAAAGCTGCTAAACCGCAGTCTTCCGGGTCGTTGATTTACTGCGCACCGGCTCGTCTGTGCTCTAGTGGCAGCCGAGGAGCAATGGTGCTCGGAGCGTTCGCAGACGTCGGTGTTTCGGGAATTTCGGAGGAGCAAATTAAATGCCGGGGAACATGAGCAAAGAGGATGCCCCCAGTCGGAGCACTTGTTTGACATTCACAATTGACAACATCCTCAACCTGAGGCCGCAGGAAAGTGGAGATTTGGACGGTTCAAACGGGCAGAAGGACGGTGGATGTAAGATAGTTTTGGAGGAGCGATGTGAGGATGTATGGGACGACCGAAGGACGCGTGTCAGCGGGTCAGATGAGCCAGGTAACTCTGCCGGATATATCTAAGTACCATATGTGTAATTGTCATAGAGAGAAAGGGAAATTTTAGGCAAACGAATCTGTTTTGAAGCACAACGATAAAGATCCAAATAAATGTAAAAACAAACAAACGAACAAAAAAAACAACCCAGCTGAAAGTTCAAATTTTTAGTGCGAAAATTCAGAAGCGCTTACAGGACGCCGATGTGTGTCTACTTTACCGGAATGTTGCTCAGCTTGTTCGGAGGTGTTTTTACGTTTGCCTTTACCGCTGCACCAAAGCACATCTTGTCGCTCCGTTCACAGTGAAGCCCAGAGTTCAGCCGCTCACCGCTGGATCCTGTCCCGGGGCACAAAATGAGCGCAGCGCTGAGGAGCCACAGCAGCAGCAACAACAGCACCTCCACCACCACCACCACCACCAACAACAACAACAACAACAGCAGCAGCAGCAGCAGACTGCGGACTCCAAAGCCATGGTCAAGAAGAAAACGCGCACCATCTTCTCCAAGCGACAGATATTTCAGCTCGAGGCGACTTTTGACATAAAGCGCTATCTGAGCAGCTCGGAGAGGGCGTGCCTCGCAAGCTCCCTGCAGCTCACCGAGACCCAGGTGAAAATCTGGTTCCAGAACCGCCGCAACAAGCTCAAGAGACAGCTGTCCACGGACATGGAGGGGCCACTTGCCGCCGATCACTTCACAGAGGCAGGAAAAAACGTGCAATTACCAACTTTTTACAAAGACAGCAGCCTGCTGGGCGGATGTTTGTTACCCATGCCGTTCCCTGTCGTGTACCCGACGGCAAACGCCGCGCCTTACATTTACTTCCCTAACACTGGCAAATACTTTGGCCTCTTTGATGCAGACTGTTGAGTTCTCTCTTGGGTGCGTGGGCACTCCGACCTATAGTCAGCCCAAATTTTTTGCATGATACGTTTGATCCTTTTTTTTTTTTTTTTTTTTTTTTTTTTTTTTTTTTTTTTTTTTTTTTTTTTTTTTTTTTTTTTTCATTTTTAACTTTTTTTAAATGAGTTGTCAACATATCAACTAATTCAACGTGCATGCGCCACTTTTGGTTTATTATTATCATTATTATTATTATTATTATTATTATGGAGTTTTATATAGAAAGTTTATCATCCTGAATTGTGCATGCATTCAAATCCTCGGAGCAGTTTTCCTTTGCGCATTAATGTCATCTGAAAGAATGTAACATACGTTAAACTCCTGATGCTGCATCAGCCTTACCACCCCGCAATAACACTTTCTCTGTGTGTGTTTGTGTTCATTGTTTTTCCTGTGGAGCAACACTTGGTTTGTATTTATATGGCCTTATCGTTGTTTTTATTTTTTTAGATAACAACTTTTATCTTTTGTTTTCACTTTCATAAGACTGTTAAACTGTGAAGACGGTTATTCTACGACGATCATATTTTGCAATAAAACGTATAATATTTGCAGTTTTAAATGTGTGTTGACTTGTATCAGGAAGAGAAACAAAAACGATAAAACCAAAACACTCCCGAACTGCATTTTTTAATAGTCTTTATTTATTTATTAACTTGCCTTTGACTTTGTAAGAGTCATTTCGCATGATTTATTCAGCGTTAGATCGCATTCAGAGGAGCTGAAAGTCTGCTATAAAGTTCAATAAGATACACATTAAGGAAAGCTGAGAAATCCAGGGCTCATGAGTTAACTAATGTACCCCCCCACCACCACCACCCCTAATCATATAATTTTCTTACTCATTACGTAAATTAGCTGGTTAGTGTTTCCTTTTGCTATCCCTAATAGTAAAAGCAGAGACAATAAGAAGCTGAGTAATCATCCCCAGTTATCACCTCTGTGTTGATATGGCGCTAAAAGTATTTTAAAGTCTGCAGAAGCTTTATAGTCTCGGTTTTTGCCTTTTCTTGTGGACCATCTCTGTTATAACGCAGAGCTGTCCGGATGCTCGTTTTGTCTCTTGGAAGTATGTTTTTTAAACAGATGAGAACTTCTTGGTGTTAAATTAAATGCTCTGTAACCACTCTCTATTGAAAAATAGAGAATGGTTATATATAAAACAAATATTCAAATAAATTTAATCATTTATTAGTTGGAAGAACATTTAAAGCTGTAAAAGCCTGTTAACCTTCAAATAATATGTAATGGAACAAACCCTGTCTTAATTTAGACTGATATACTACACAAAGTAAGCCAGGAAGAAAACTTTATTTAGAAAGCACTTTCCACAGACAAAGCTGAACAGTGCTTGACACAAAAATAAATAAATATATAACTAAATAAAAGCTGTGTGGTTACAGTAATAAATTTAGGAAGTCTTCAAAACCTATAAGAGCTGTATTGCATTTTATAAGTTCTGATGTTAAGCCTTGAATGAATATTATCAAAGGGGTAATTGAATAATGATTTTCAGCAAAGAGACATAATTAGTAAATTTACAAATCGCTAAGATGAGCAAAGACGTGTTTCTGGTGAGCTTAAGCCACTTTTTCTGTTCTGTTTCTTCAGCAAAGACATGAAAAAACAGGAAACAATCTTATGGGTTGAGACAATTTTTTAATTATTCTGAAATAAATTTACCATCAAATTAAAACACTGAATTAAAAAACAAAATTGCAAACAACACAAGTAAACATATAACATTATGACATAAAACATATATAAGTTATTACACCAAAGCGTCGTTTATTTTAAGAAGGAAATTTGTATTAATTATTAAGTTACTGCTAATTTCAAGTTTCATTGTCATATACAGTTACTAATGGAGCACCATTAGCAGGAATAAAAATTCAATTCAATTTTACACATTGAATGCACTTAATATCTACTATAAATGAAGTCTTAAAAGTTTTCTTTCTATCTATCTATCTATCTATCTATCTATCTATCTATCTATCTATCTATCTATCTATCTATCTATCTATCTATCTATCTATCTATCTATCTATCTAGTAATGTACAGTTAGATGTGACTAAGGAACAATCCATTCTTTTGGCAAGTTTGCCCAAATGTGTGAGTTTTATAAAGTTTTCCTAATTTGTAAAAAAAAGTTTAAGATTTTGCTTTTACACAGACGCATGTTTATGAACTATGTATTTAATGGAAAAGAAAAAAAAAGAGAAAGTTTGCATGTGAATCAGTAAATCAAAAACCTAAAAAGTCATTATTAAGACTTGGCTCCTGCACAGTCACGCCCTGCAGCACTTGTTGCTGATCAACTTTCCAGCCTGCTAAAGCAACACACATATTTCCAGACCGCACGAGTTAATCTGGGCCAAATCGTTTCATAAAAAACAAACACACCACGATTTAGGTGGCCTGGGGTAAGCTGCCAGGTTATGTTACCAGTGTATCCACAGTGTTATAATGCCACATAATCCCGCCAAAGACTGTAAAGTTCAACAAGAAAGAAGCTCTTTTTATTTCTTACAGCGGAGAAAGAAAGATTCACTTTTAAGTCTTGAGAATTTACTTAATTTTTTTTGGGGAGGTTTATAAGTGACAAACAGTGGGTCCCTGCTATCTGTACAGCAGAGTGAAGCATCTGTGCATAAACAGTAAGAGAAATAAGAGAAACGTGTGTTTAAATAGACTTGCATCGGTGCTTCTAGAGAGATTTTTCCTAAAGGGCCCAGCAAGCTGCACTTACTCACTGTTTCCGGGTCACTTCCCCCTTCAGAGATGGAGCCTCTCGCTGCTTTCTCCCTGTCACAGCCATTCAAGGCCCCGTCGCTGTTAACCTGTTCATTCACCCTTTTAGTCTGCCTGCAAATCTGCTGTTTTCTCTGCTAAATTCCTGTCTACGATTGCTGTGCATGTCGAGTTGTACTGTAGCTCATGGTTGTTGCTCTACTGTCAACTTAAAGTACCCAAATGCACCTTTATTTAAACCAAAGTAAAGATGTAATTGTTTGTGTAAAATGCATTTCCTATACTGGCAATCGTATAATTTGATTTATAATTTATTTCCTTAACATATTTAGAGGTGAAAGTTAAAAAGATGCTTCTTAGATTCGCAGTTCAATTTAATCAGTAAACAGTAAGCTTTATAAATATTTGATGCAATATTAAATCTCACATAAAGGTGTATTTTTTAAAAGGACTTCTAATTATAGTTTGTCACTTGAAATTATGTGAGACAGACGATGTTTAATGTGTAGATTTTATGGAATACAAATTGGCAGACACCGTTATTTTTTAAATGAATCGCACAATGAAAATTAAAATTAGCCAAGTATTAGCCCTAAAAGGAGGGAATATAGATGGTGTTACTCATGTGTTTAGAAATGAGTCTGTATGGCACAAGATCATTTTAAAAACTTCTGTAGAGTTTGTAGATTAGCTCAGCAGAAAGCTAAGTGTTAACCCAAGTTTTGCTTTAATCCAAGATCTCAGTGCACAACTTTACAATGCTAAACTTTAATAATATTTCTAGTTTCTTGATTTAAAATACAACATAAATCAAAGGTACAGTCTCACATATGATGGAAAACATTAGTTTCTGTGTGCTTCTTATGTGATGATACATCAAAACAAAGACTTATTTAACTCAATTGCTTTCAAATACTCATAATACTAATAGATTTGCAGTTATCATTGCTGTGTCTGTGTCTTTCGGGAGTTTCGACATGGCTTGAATGACAAATTGTGTCAAAGTGTTAATACTGCTTTAGATTAGTGTAAATTTGGGGGTGAAATATGTGGCTGCTCTGGTTAAAAATGAGTGAAAAGAACAAATGTCCTCATAAGTATGGAAGCACAGGTTTGTATACGCAGAAGTGCCCGCTTGGCGCGTCTTCGAGCGTATCCGAGAGGTGAGTGGTGGTGTCGGTGGTGGGGGGGATCGGGTGGGGTTTACAGTCGCCAGACTTCCTGACTCTCCCACTGTCGGACACTTGTGAACGCAGTGTTGGCTCTTTGTGTCTCAGCACTCTGCTCTGCAACCGCAAGGTTCAAATGACCCCACCGGCTGCACGTAGTCTGCCCTGAGCCCTGAGACAAAACCCCGCAGCCTCGTCTGTCAGAAGTGGAAAAAAAAATCCATTAAAATCTGAAAGTGATCGCAAAAAAACGACAAAGTTAAGACTCCATATGTACACACTTAAGAGCTATCAATGACTGGCGAGCATTGGCGAGGTACTCTAATACATGCGATTGACTAACTGCCAACAGTGGCAACAAAGACTGTTTTTCGATAAAGAAGCAGAAATGCGAGTTTGGTCGAGTTATCCAGGGCTGATGTGCACCTCAAGGCCTTCTTGAGCTGTCAGCACATTTCTCCAGTGTGACCATCAGTAACCCACACAGCACATGGTTTCAATTCTGTGTTAAATCTATGAATGCCGAGTGCTATTGTTTGAAATCCTTGATCGCGAATTGCAAGTGATCATGTGGTTCCAGAGGATGATTGTGGTGGGAGTTTCTCTCATGCCATCTAGCATGCAAATCTGGAGATGTGACCCGACTGCTATGGCTTCATTTTACCATCAGTGCTGCTTTTAAACAAGCCTATTACATTTGTTAGAGTCATTTTAAATCACGTCCAAAGCACAGAAAGAGTAGATGACCACCAAAGTTTGTACAGACTGTGATCATATTAGCACTATCCTTTTCTTCAGTGTGTGTGTTAGCTAAAGGATCATCATCTTTTTCCCCTCTCAGAGAGGACAACATGTCATATCTGGTTTCATCTTTTTAACACGGAGTGACAACTTTGATTGAAATTTCCATTTCAAACATTTAACATTGTCCTTGTTTGTAACTAGACCCAAATGCCCCAAATAGTTGTTTGACACTGTAGGCCTGGTATTGAGCCATCAGTGGCCTCGCTGTGCTGAAAAACAGGCCTCTTGCAGTCAGCGTTCTTTGTGCATTCTCAGATGGGATTTACAATGACTACTAATTATGTTAAAGCTGCCTTAAGACAGACTGGATCTGATGAAACCACCAACTGTGATAGCTGATTTTAATTTATAAAAAAATTAATTAATTAATTAACAAATAACATTGAGAGAATTCAAGCAACAAGTTGACAAAACTGTAGTTCCCCCTGAATGTCCACTTTAGGATCACTCCAAAAGCAAAAAGTCTCCACAGTCTCCTGTTAAAAAGACAAAACATAAAAACAGTTTGGAGCCTCATAAAAAAAGTTATAGTCCCTACAACTACAGCTTCCTCTTTATGGCAACTATAAAGAGGTGAATATATAACTTTCTAGTTTGAATTTTACCGACGTAACTTCTTATGATTTTAAGGTTAGAGGCTTTTCTTCTTGTGCCGCAATCAGTTGTACTAAAAGTCTCTAAAAGACAGTTTCTTAGATATCATTTTAAGCCTGCTTACCAATGTCAGCATCCATATTTCATATTCAATCAAAGCTAGTGGCAGCGTTGATCAAGCACAACTTTGTGCACTTCAACATGTGCGTACATGCGATGTTCGTGACACGTTGAACAAATGAAAATGGAGAAAGCAACACTGCATTTGCAGGGGAGGGGATAATGAATCTGAAAATCCAAAAGAGCTGAAATTGATAATAAATGTTTTCACATTGCCACACATATAGATGTATGTGTGGCAATGTGCAAAGAGACACAGGGCACATACATGTATACATTTATAAATGTACATGCGTAGGCTATGATCAGTGTGTAGTAAGATAAGATGTAATACCCTGCAAAAGTCTAGAGCCACCCCTCATCTCTTTATATTTTGCTAGGAACAGGCAAAATAGGTGCAGTGATCTACTGAAACATGGAAATACAGTATATGAGGCAAAAACAGAGTTTGACACTGATAAGCTTGAAAGCCAATATTTGGTATGACCAGTAATGTGTAATCTGATTTCTTTTTTCAAGTAACGAGTAAAGTAAGGGATTACTGTTGCAAAAAAGTAATTAGATTACTGTTACTTTCCCGTAAGCATGCCGTGTTACTGCGTTACTAAACCGTGATTTTGTTTGTGAGAGTGTCTCATGACAATAACGTACAAGCATGCAACATCTGTGGCGGCAACAGACGTGTGTAGCTCAACAATGGATCACATGGAGGGCGGGAGAGAGTACCACCATGAAGCATTTAAAGCTTTGAAGTACTAAAATTACTTTGAGTTTTATTCCGTAAAAAGTGTCAAAAACATTAGCATCTGCTGTACACTCTGCGTGGGAGGAAAACTTCTCTCTACAGTGAAAAATTAAACTTTAAATCTGAGCAAATAGTTAGCACGCTGCCATGGGAATGAGACATTCACAGAGAAACCCCCCACGGACATGACGACTGCGGCACCAGGCAAACCACCGATGGCTCCGCTCCTGCTAAACAGGTGAAAATAGATTTAAGAGCAACAAGTCTCAGTGCCGCTGAATCTTTGATTTTATTTAGTTTTTGCTGTGTTTTACTTGCATCTATTTGAAAGTGTGAGTATAAATATAAACAATTATTTTATTTTATATGCTGAAATATGTAAAAAATCGGTTTAAATGTTAAACAAATTTCAAGTCAAAGACTGTTGTGTATAATTGAGTTTTTGCTTGATGCAATGTGCCTAAAGTTAAAAGATTAAAACAAATAAAACAAAAAATATTTTTCATTTGACTCAGTTTTATGTGATGGATTATACAGAAAAACTAGAATTGGGGTGAGAGGTCGATTTCTTTACCAAATTTCCCTTTGTGGGAAAATTAAAGGATTATTCTATAGTGTATTCAGATTGCGTATCATGGTTTTAAAAAGTAACTAAGTAAAAACTAATTACTTTTGAAAATAAGTAATTTCTTGGAGAAGTACTCAGTAACTAGTAACTAATTACTAATTTTGTAACTTTGATCAACACTGGGCATGACCACCTTTATTCAGCACAGTCTGAACTCTCTGAGGCAGCTTTCTAGTGATCCCTTGAGTAGTCTTCAGGAATAGTTTTCCGGGCTTCATGAAGAATATTCAAAGCCAACACGTTCTCCTCCTGAAACACAACATACCGACACTATGTGACAAATCGTCAGTATGTTACGCTTTTGGCCACCCAACCCGTCTGTATGTTGAGCATTCAGAAACATGAGAAGTGTTTGGAATGAATCTACACATGTACATTTATTTTACTTTCTCATCATGAATCGCTTTGGAAAACGCTATCTAATATGATTAAGGTTGTAGTTAAGGTTTGGATTAAGGTTAGGGCTGCAATACATGGCTGGAAAGTGTGTTGCCACTGGGAGCATCATTCTATTGGATTCAATCCACAATCCGGCACGTATCATAGGGACATGAAGGTTACCTTTCGCGTTCCTAAGGGATGCCTCGGGACATCATTGGTAGGTTACATGTTGGGGATGAGATTGGTCTCTCAAAGCTCTTCTTTGGATGTTGGCTGCCTTTTGTTCCTTCCTCTGTCATGATGATCCCACACTGCTTCAATAAAGTTGAGGTCTGGGCTCTGGGGAGGCCAATCTGTGACTGACATACAACATTTCCTACAAAACCAGCCATTCTCTTCAACTTATTCTTACCAGAGTCGCGGGGAGGGCTGCAGCCATCACAGCTACCATAGACTGAGAGGTTGGATACACCCCGGACAGTTTGCCAATGTGTCGCAGGGCTATCTGCGTTCATCATTCCATCAATTTTTATCCCCAACACAACAACTGGATGAAATGTAGCACAAAACCATGACGGAGCCTGAAACATGTTTTAAAGATGGACGTAGACACTCACTGTTGTTCTTTTCCTCTGCAGTGATCATCGAAAGCCATCATATTCACATGTAAAAGGAAAAAATGAATAAAATACATTTTTGTATATCAGTTATAATCTAATAATGGCAGAAATTTTTCTTTTACCAAGTTCACCAGCTTCGCAGATATGAGAACTTGGCCAGGAACTTTTGATGTGAAATTTGATTGAATCGGGCACCTTATTTCATCAGTTATCAATATGCAATGTAAACACCGTAAAATTTACAGTTAACAAAGCCGTTTTGGCTTGCAGCGCTGTTCACAAGGACAAAAACGGCAATTATGAAGTGCAAATATGATCTTGCTCGGAGGGTGGTTTGTTCAAAGGACTCAGTGACGTTGCACTTTACAACATAAACAACACCCCATTCATTATGACTTGTAATTTGATAGCGACCTGTGGGATCTGGATACTCCTGCCAGGCTTTCAGAGGGCTTATTGATCCATTAATTTCGTCGACTTTAGTGGTCTGCAGTGACAGAGTGCCTCTGTAAATTGAATGGGGGCTGAGGGATTACAATGACCGTATCTGATGAAAAGGTCCTGCGTGAGTGCCGACGACATAAATAAAGCCAAAGGTCATATATCTCTCTTTCTCTAAGGAACTGCTATACTGTGTCAAAGAGCATCTAATCTCATCTTCAAATCCCCTCTGGTGGCAAATATGTCACAGCAGTGGAGAGCAGCCAGCAAGTGTCGGCATATGCTCTTCACACTTTGGAAATGCTGAACGCACGGTGGGGGTGGGTTACGGTCAAGGCATTGCAGAGCAAGCTAGATTTGTATTTATGTTTGTATTTGTTGCTATGACTTAAGATCAATGTCCGGATCAGTGTGTTACATGTGAAACTACTGATACTGTCATTTGTTTTAAATGACTCTGAACATTTTACTCTGCTTCACATTTTGCACAGTTGGTGTTACCAGTGAAGTCAAATCATCTGCACATATTTTTTTGTAAGGAATCATTTTCTCTGTAGCTTGGAGATCTCAAATAGCTTCTGCAGAGCTGATCAAGAGCTTTTTACTGCACCTCATAGTCTTCATCAATAGAAGTCGCCTTTTTCTCCTGAGTACTTAAAAAAAACATTAAAAAAACATAGCCCCTAAAATCTCACAGATTTTTGAGCTCCACTAAAACAAAGGCAAAAAGATTGGAAATATTTAAAATGTATTAGACTTAATACACATTCTTAACCTAAAAGAATGGTAGGTTATTTTATTTTGAAGAAAAATACACAGTATACTCACTGGTAAAAACTACAAGTTTGTTCTTCACTCAGTGTTTCTAAGGAATCAAAAGAGTTGTGATGCTTCCTCCACCATGCTTCAAAGTTGGGTAGTTACCTTTTCTCTACTGAGAAAATTGTTGTTTTTTTTAGCCCCAAAAATTGAGCATTTGTCTTATCTTTCTACAAAACACTGTCTGCAAGTGTTTTGTGTTTCTTTTGCGTGCTTGTTGTGGCTGCAATAAAAACACTGCTGATCTTGAAATGCATTTCTGTAACCTGTGTAAATTTACATATCTTACATAACTTTCCTTTCATCACCTGAACTTCTAATCTCTGATTAAAACATAATATTACCAAAATTTCTCTCAGTAGGATCCAGCAGAAGAGACCATCATTATACTTTTTAATTAACATATGTAGGTAAGTATTTAAAAAAAATAAAAAGAAAACATGTCTTGCTGTGATATCCGTCTGTGTATGACAACAGGTCGTGCCTTTGTGGCCCCTGAGATGAAAAGCCCTGACCTTAGAGGGCACTGGTCTAGCCTGTCAGCTTGAACCAGGATCAGATTACTGCTGAACAGAATCCATAAGCAGTGACCAAAGTGAAAGCACCATTCAGAGAGAGAGCAGTCATGAAATCATTTAGTAAGTAGAATATAAAGAAACTATGATGTCCCAGCAACAGAGTCTACCAGTGTATGAAGTTGTCCCTGTCATAAGGATGCGAGTACATGCTCTGAACAAAAGACACTCTGAAATCAATAGTACAAGTTGGAGGAAACAGATACTTGAGACTAATGGACATTGGAAATTGCTGCTGATGGGTGCAAAGGGATGAAATTCATATTGATACGGACATCACAGGCCAGCGGGCTCCAAGGGGGCGAGAGGAGGTCACAGTTTGCTCTGATAGCCTACCCCCTCTTAATGGAAGCCTATCGACTGAATTGGAAAGAAGCTACAGTGACTAACACGAAACTGGGAGGCAGAGAGTCTGTGAATGCTCTCCCTGAAACAAACACGTCTGTATGGGTTCTTGTACATGTGCATCTTCTATGTGTGTGAATGCAGAGAGATCAATTTCTTAGCAGTCTTGAGAGATTCCTTTTCTAATCGATAGCTAGTTATTAATTCAATAACGCCTTCTGCTGTTAAGGATCAGAATCATGCACATGTAAAATATGGATTAAAAAATGATAAAGATTCCTTTTTTTAAATTCTGTGAGTCTTGCAGATATTGGTGTGCTGTTTTCACAATGATTTCCCCCCTAAGTATGTCACGGCTGTGGTGTTGAGGCAAAAACAAATGTAGGATCTAAATGTAAAAATAACAATGCCAAGCTTTTTTACTATTAGTAGGAACCACCAGAGACTCCATTATATCATATGATCACGATGCTTCACTCCTGAGACAACATTATTGCAATTTCAGACAATTTGCAATCTGATGACTTTGGTATTAACACATTGCGATTTATCTTATTTTTTCCACTGCAGATTATTTACCCAAAGGTAAACTTTGTCAATATCTAGTTTGTTTCTAGTAAAATAATTTTTTTCCAGCTTTTTGCTTCATTTCATTCATTTTTTTCTTTGCAGCAAAAAAGCACTTTCCATCAGACAGACTGACCAACACTGTCATTAAACCGGTCACAAATGCTACACGCACCTGACAGACTGAGCTGTTTGTATTGCAGTGTAGTCCAGTTTAACTGAATGCAAACAGGTGTGGACTCCTGTACTGTTAAAGGTATTCTGTAAATGAGGCAGCAGTAGCCAGTGCTCTCAGAGATAATGAGCTGTTAAAATCACATAAAAATGCCCAATCGCTGTTGCAGGGCTAACACATAGAGACAAACAACCATTCGGAACTTAGAGCCATCAATTAAACTAACCCCTGTAATTGCATGTCTTTGGAAGCAAGCTGGAGTACCCAATGAGAACCTGTGAGAACTCCCCACAGAAAGGTCCAGCTTGATGGTGGAATTGAACTCAGCACCTTCTTGCTGTGAGGCAGCAGTGCTAACAACTGCACCATCGTGCTTCCCACACATGACTACAAACACTTAAAGAAAAACAAATCGCATCTATAGTTCTATACATCTTTTGCGAGCCATTCATTACCTAAAAACATATAAAACTTACGTAATCACGGCCTGTTTTGACCAAAGGTTGGAATTTAGCAACATTACTAACTCCCAGTGTCAAAAAAAAGAAATAGCTGATGAAACAGAAATATCTGCAATGTGCACATATATCCAAAGCGCTGATTCAACAGGAGACAGCGGTGTCAAAGTGACAATTAATTGACAGCTGGTGCATTTCCTGTTGATTTACTCGTCTCTTCCAGGCAATTGGCAACAGGACGATAACCTGACCTACATCTCTCATGCCAAAAATATAATAATCTGCACTGCAACCGTTATGCCTCCATCTAAATTAGCAGCATGTGCTCCCGCTCGACTCTCCCTTAGGCCTGAGCAGCTGCGCTTCGCTCAGCTCATCCAGTGTGACAGCTTGAAATCACAAGTGCAACCGCCCAGTCATGGGAATTCATCATCTGTAAACACACAATATCACTGAGCAATCAGTGACTAAGTGGAACACAAGTCGAGCTGCAGTTGTGAAAAGGACAACTACTCCCCAAACAGAGATCATTGGATTGTGGGCTAATAGCCCGAATGGCAGCCTGCCAGGTAGAGGCACCTGCGGCTCTTTAACAGCCTGTGTCATCACTACAGTTAAACCATTACACATGGCTTCAGAGTACCAAAGTGCCATTATCTAAAAGCTGCTGAAACAACCGTTACACTCAAAGGCACGAATGCAGTTTTTACTGTAGAAGCAAAAGCAATATGAGACCGTCACATCATTACACTGAGTGGGAAAAAACTACAGGGTGCTAATTCTTTTGTCAACCACACGTTCACATGATATGTTAAGTCACATGAATTTAAGTCAACACCATCTCAATATTTACTTGAACCGAAAAACAGTGTAAAAAATTATTTAAAACTTAAAAATCAGCACAGAGGTAACGTAAATTGTCTTTGCGCATTCCTTTACTCTTCTTTTAGCTCTGTTTTGGTCTCCACCACAACAGAGATCCCCGAAAAAACATAAATGCCCATTCAGTGGACAGTTATGTACTAATATGCTTACTACTTTTTACTTAAACCTTATGCACCATGCTAATAGAAACAATGCAGAGACCAAGAGGAGGGAATCAAACAGCACAGTGGAGTAAAAGAAAACAAAAAAATGTCTCTAAAATTGCAAAAACTGCTTAACTGGGATGGTGTAAACAGCCCAGCTTGTCCCCAGTGTGAACAATATTAGTGTTTTTTTTTAATACAGTAACACATCAGTAACACATACAGTATGATCTACTTATTCATTTTGAAATAGTAAAAGTAAAAATGAAGCTTTAAATGACTGGATGATGAACAGTCGTAAAACAAGCTCAGACAGTCTCAGAGGAGGGATTTTGTATTTGGTTTACCATAAGCATTTTAAGGGGCAGTGCTGATGAGCTTTGCTTTTACTCTTTGGTTTGTAGCTTAATGTGGATTGTATGGTTTTTAAATGCTAATATCATCTTTACTTAGAGAAAAGTTTTAAACAAAGACTTTGTTGTGACAAAGGCGTTCTGAATAAATGTGCCACACAAGGATGATTATTTTTGGAGTCACGTTATTTCACTTGATCTCTAAGAAGGGATTTTTCAAACAGCGGTGGTCACGTCAAATATGAACATTGATACTGCCGCAGTGCTCTGACCTGTTCACCAGCTCTTTGGCCTTCGATGGACTCCCAAGTGAAACACAATTTGTAACAGTCCAGCTATCTCTGCTCAAACCACTCGGCCGGCACAAATTCAGGGACTCAGTGATAAGTAGATACAGATGGTGCAACAACACTAAGTGTTCAGTTAATAACCGAATGACTGACAGTCACCTATCTGAATATCCAGCTTTTCAAAAGAGACTGCCTCTACTGAAATAATTATTATTTTGAAAGTGTCAAGAAGTCACAATCTCAGCCCAAAAAAGATATTCTAACATCTTTTTTAAAAAGATTTTATCAGGCAATCTGCTCAAAACTGTGATCAAGGCTTACAGATCCTCTCTGCGGCAGATTTCAATCGAGCACCACGACAGCCACCCGAGGTCAAAATCTCATCATCATAAACTGATCGTCAAAAGACCCTCACACATCCTGTCATCTGCAATCCAAACTACTATTAACGGAGCTGTCGACATTACTCATCAGCCGAAATGAATGATGTGCTGCTGGGGCCGCAGTTCACAGCCACTTCAGTCTGTCAACAGATGTCTGCATCACTTCAGCTGTCTGTCAGAAAGGACTAAACGTCATATACACTCTGCTAAACATTTCACTATTTGTTAATCTGTTTTTAGCAAATACTGAAGGTGTTTCTGTCTGAGTTTGTTTATTTTATTTCCTTATTTAATTCATTTTCTTTTATCAGAGATTCTCTTTCTACGAAGAAATTAGGACAAAATCAAATATAATATCGTTGCGTAATATATCTGTACATGCAGTGAGATGTATAAATATACTGGTGAACAGGTGAGAAATGTCTGCGAATCATACGTGATTGATAATGTATCCGATATTTGTGAATACAGCTGAATATTGTAAATGCTGATGCCTTTGAGGAAAAAACATTGTTTTAGGGTATTTTTTCCTTGTTGTTGTTACACAGTTAATGAATAGTATGTGAATCGTGTGCTAATATGTTTTATAAAGTTGTGTTTGCATGACTATGGAGTGCAAAGACACCAATTTCTCACAGACAAGAAGTACAAATAAATAAATGAATTCAGGACACATGGGGGGGTGTATGAAGATTTAAAAGGTGTTCAGTTTGAAGTTTTTAAATTTTCCAAAGTAATCTTTTACTTTAATTACTTTATATTTTTCAGTAATGCAGTATTATAACACATTACTCTTCTACAATCAGTAAAAACATTACATGTACAGTTGTGTTATTACTTCAAATACAAAGGATCTTCGGTTATCTGGACAATGGGCTCATATGAAGACAAAAACTGTGTCCTTTTCTTCCAGTTGTGCTCAGATCATCTAGCTTCAGTTGGGGGCAGTAGAGCAATCAATAGCTTTTCGAGGAGTGCAGACATCGGCACATCTACACATTAATCTTATTGCATGCACACAACTAGAGTATGACACCTTCAAACAGCTGCACAGACAGCATGCTAACACAAAGCTAGTGTAAAAGTGAGTGAACGCTGACCCCCAGCCCAGCAGCCAGAGCCTGATCTCCACCAGGGAACAAAAACAGTGATGAGTTTCTACAGTAGACTTATTGGGGCAATGACTTTGTAGTGTCTTTGTACTGGTTTTCAGCTTTTGTGTCGTCAACTTTGTGTTCATATGTTAAAAGTGAAAGAAAGATCTTTTGTATCCTCGTTAGGATAGGGATTTGTTTCAGTATGTGGAGCTGCAGCCTACGGTTTATATTAACAACTGATAAGTATCTGCAAAAGCATTTCAGGCCATATTATGCATAAAACCAAAGTGATGTAGTATAATGATGAATTCACTTTCTTTAATGAGTAATTAGAGAAAAGTAATAAGTCATTTATAATACATTACTTTTAAAATAATAAGTCAAAAACTGTTCAAATATACATACCGTTTATAGAGATTAGAGTACAACAATAACAACATAATGGGAAAGAAAAATCCGTCATAAATATATTGTATTTTGTACAGCACAGACCTGTCATTATTCATAGTAAGAAAACATCCATAGATTATAATAGGCACACAGTAAAATAACAGGTCACTGCCAGTATTTCTGTTTAAATTTGAAATTTAGTTTGCCGTGCTTTAAAAATCTAAGCACAACCTTACTGCTTCCGTAGGAATTAAGAAGATACGTCGAAGCCAGGTGCTGCTAATCAAACTTGATCATCAGCAAGTGTGAGCTCGTCTATAAAAGCACAAGTTTCCATGTTTACTGCTCCCAGGCAACAACCCTGCCAGGAGTGGATTCCCAGCAAGTTCACCCAAAGGTCAGACTGTGCAGTGCTCAGAGAAACTGCAATAAAACCCAAAAACTAAATATCCGACTCTACAGGCCTCTGTTAGCATGTTAAATGTTAAAGTTCATGACAGTACAGTTAGAAAAAGACTGAACAAGTGCATCTTGTTTGAAGGGTTCCCAGGGGAGAAAGTCTCTTCTCTATAAAAAGAACATGGCAGCACAGCTCAGGTTTGCAAAATTGCAGCTGAACAAACCACAAGACTTTTGGAGCAATGTCGTTTGGACAGAGGAGACCAGAGTGGAGATGTTAGGCTATAATGCAAAGCGCCATTTTTGAAGAAAACCAAAAAACATATCAGCACAAACACTTCATATCAACTGGTCAAAGGTGATGATTTAGGTTTGTATGTTTGCTTTGCAAACCAGGACATCTTGTAGTCACTGAGTAGATCATGAACTCCTTCGTATTTTAAAAGCACTCTACAGCAAATGTGAGGTCATATGTTGGACAGCTACAGCTTAGCTAATGCGACAGAGCAATGAGCCTAAGCCCAGCAGCAAATCAGCAACAGGATAGCAGAAAAAGAAACAAATCAAAGTTTTGCTCAACCTGACTGCTGAGGGACCTTAGAAGAGCTGTGAAAAACAACTGAAGCAACACTGTAAGGCACAGTGATATCAAAATTCACCAGAGGTCCATCTCTCACCTTCAGCTGGAATTAAAGTGAAAAACGTCCAAGCCGAAACAGGCAGTTTTGTATATTTGCCTGCATGCGTGCTGTTTTGTCAGCAACAGAAAGTGCTCTTTAAACCAGGTGAGAGCTGAGGTGCATGGATAACATCTGTTTGTTCTGAAATCAAACAACACTTCACAAATATCTGTGCTTCCCTGCCTTTAGATTCCCCTGGTGTCCAAGAGATGATGCAGCTCAGAGAAACAGATGCTTTCAGCCATGTATTATTCACCACCTTAATTCCACAACCCCACAAAAAGTGAAAACACAGAGTTTGTGTTTATTTTATTTATCTGGTAAATCCACAAATAGCTGCAAAATGTTCCTGGTTAAAAATTTATCGTGGGCATCAAATTGTGGGCATATAGCACTGTTAGCCTGAAAGGTTTATGACCAGTATTAGCTTTTCTTTTTATCAGAAGCAGAACACTGTGTGTGTGTGTGTGTGTGTGTGTGTGTGTGTGTGTGTGTGTGTGTGTGTGTGTGCTCAATGGATGTTACAGCATCTTTGAACAGTCCAAGCCACAACGCAGCCAGCATGGGGGTGAATGTGATGAGGGCATGTCTGAGCCTGTTTGCATGTGCTTGCCTACGTGAGTCTTCACCATGTGCTCTTTCTAAGTCTTTATTTACAGTCTGAGCAGGGAATGGTGAGATGGCGTCCTCCGTTGCCATACGCTGCATTTGCTGTACGTGATTTTCCTCTGACACAAGTAGGCCAACTGTGAGTGCACTGCAGGCTGGAATGCGTGGCATCAGTCCAGCCCATTCCAGCCGAGCCTGTGCTAGATCCTACCAGAAATGGTCCAAATGCGGGCGGAAGGTTTGCAGCTGATATGCACCCCCCGCCGCTGCCGCCACCACACCCCTAACAGCTGCAGTGGGGTATATGTGTGTCTGCTGCTCGGCTCTCCAGTGTCTGAATCGTCCGCTTATTTGTGCCTTTGTCCATTTATGTCAGCATTCCCCTCTCTTATGTTGTATTAAAAGCTAAAGGGAATATTAAGTGAAAAGACTTAATATTCATAAACATTCCAAAGACTCATTTTCAGTTCCACATAACTTGTCCTCACTCTTCCTCTCTTTGTCTGCATCTCCCTTAGTGAGATTTCAGTGTAATAAAGGATAATATTCACCTCCTCACGGCACATTACAAAAAAATTAGTGTGTGCCTCCTCCAGCTCCTATTGTTACAACAAAAAGTGAAAAAACTTCTGTCCTTGTGGCTTCTTTGCCGTGTCCCTTCATTATCTTTTTTCCCCCCCACTTACTTTCGTGTTTTATTGTCTTACACTCTCTAGTTTGCAGCCGGTGTCCATCTGCTATGTCTGTCTCCAGGTATATCTGGCAAGTTATTTAGAACTAGCAACACTTCAGGTGCTTTACAATCACTATCAAAAGTCCAAAACAGCAAAAGAGATAAAAAAAAAACTGTATAAAGAAACATGAGTCATACCTCCTTCTATCTGAATCCTATTAAACCTTCTTTCTATTAATGTACTCTCTGTATTATACTCTACACAGTCCCATATATAACTGTAATCTAGAGTGATATTGGGCACAGATACAATTTCACACACTTGGGCTGTATAGGGACCGGCCCCTGTTTAGTCTCACACCTCTTCTCAATTAGCTTCTATTTCAGCTTTCATTGCAAAGTGTTTTGTTTTTTTGTTTTTTTTTGCAAAGTGTTAATTTTTTTATTAACCTTTAGTATTAATATTGGAGTTGTTTAGACGATGCTTCCAGAGACATCAGCTTTGCAGTCTTCTTGCTACAAGCTTTTAGCACTTTTGTTATTCTTTTCACCAAGTCGCCTCAAGGTGATTTATATTGTACAGTAAATGCTACATTAATACATACAGAGAAAAACCCAACAATCGTATGACCCCCTATGAGCAAGCACTTTTGCGACAGTGGGAATGAAAAACTCCCTCTTAACAGGAAGAAACCTCCGGCAGAACCAGGCTCAGGGAGGGGCGGCCATCTGCGTAAATGTAGATGTAAATGAGTACGTAGGTAGATGTATTTATATAGCCCTTATGAAGACACACATCACAAGGTGCTTTATAATAGATAAAACCAACGAAACAAATGTCATAAGACCAAGAAATGTCAAAAAAATAGAGAAAAAACTGTAAAAAATACTACCTAAATTCCACTTTTAAAAGCCACTGAGCTCACACATCATAGATTGGAAGGCAGAGAGTTCCAAAGTGTGGGGGTCAAAATTTCAAAGGCTCTGTCGTCATTAGCTTTTAGTCTACACTTAGGAATGGATAGCAAGCTCTGTTCAGAAGAACTGAGAATCCTGCTGGTGATATAATGTGTCTAAAGTTCTGATGAAGATGGATGTTTCCCTATCCGGAGCTCAAAAGATGAAAGCCAGAACTTTGAATTGAACTCTGAATTTAATGGGGAGCTGGCAGAAGTGTGTCAGGGAATCTGATAAGGAGCATTGGAGCAGGGTTTTGTACAAGCTGCAGGTGATAGGACAAAGTTTACTGATATTTCTCAATTGATAAAGCCAAGAGTGAACCAGATGTTTGTCCCTAATGTCACTAAATGTTGCTGTTAAATGGTTTAAATGTGCACTCCTTTATGCTTGTTAAATTATTATTATAAGTGCTACAGAATGAGTTCTTTGGAAGTAAATAACCCTTCCCGATGAGAGAAAAAATGCCTTCAAGAACCAAAAAAGAAGTCCAGCTGCCTTTAATTTATGTACCTAAGACTTCCCTGGCCTGGACAACTGAGAACCTAAACTGACATGGGGGGCGTCAATATCCAAAGGCGGAATGAAGTTCACACTTGATGAATCACTCTGGGCAAAAAGGAACATAATGGCTGCCTTAAAAAGTGCATGCAAACTTCTCTACTCTTCTCTACAGTGGAAAATATTACTCAGTCCATAAAGCCCAGCACAGAGCTTTTAGGCTTCCAGTGTTTAACCTTCAGAGTTTCAGTACATCAAATTTCAGGTTGTGTATCCTTCGTGATGTGGATAAGGAGCAATTTACTAGTCCCATAGGGGAAATTAGAATGGTACAGCTAATCATTAAGCTGCCAGCTTTATGTAGGTCATGGATGTTTTTGCATGTCAGATGTTTTGCTGTTGCTTTATGAACCATATCTCATGGTCACAGAAGCCAGAATATCAAAAACTAAACAAACAAACAAAAAAAAAGCTGAAGAAATTAAACTCAGGAATGCTTGAAATAAACAAAGTAGTCTTGGGTGTTTAGTCTGAAGCACTGGGACTATATTAAGTCACGTACTAGTAGAGAAGAAGCAGGATTCTCTGTGATACGTGTGTGCATGCAGGCATGTAATAGAAGTAATATTTTGACTCTACACACAAGGATCAATGTTGTTGTTGAGGTGGAGGTGCAAAGTCAAATGTGTGTATGTGTGCTGAAATGGGAAATCATTTCGGGTAGCTTAATTACGCTGAAATCTGGATGCTGGAAACCAAGTTGCAGCCTTGAAGAGTGCATCTACATCGTGTGATGCAGCAGCAGCTTGAGGTCAAAAACAGTGTGGATGCAGAGATACGAGGATGTGAACCTTGCATTGTGATGTTTGTGAAATGGCGGCCATCATAACACCTCTCACTGGGAAATTTCCCCTACAGTCAGCAGAAAGCTGACGGCCACCGAGCAAGTGACCTTCAATTCAAGTTTGTGTGTCTGTGTGTGTTTGTTGAAGTGAGCACAGTCTACCCACTGTGTTTGTCTATGTGAATGAACTGTCTACACACTACAAAGAGCATGTGATTGGTTGTGAATGCCTTGTCCTTTTTGTACTGAGGGTTCAAACTAAATAAATCTGCGTGTGCATGTGTGCGAATCGGCGTGCACATATGCACACACACTTGCACCACTGTGTGTGTGGCCAGACTTCATGCAGATCGGGCCTCTTGCTGAGCCCCAAGGCCGGGATATATTTAGGTGGCTGGTTTTCTGCCTCTCCCTCTCCCTCTGAGTGGTTGAGAGTGTTGCCTGCTGATTGGGAGAGGCCAACCACAGGAATATGTTGCCTCCATGTCTCACCACTGGCTTTCAGATAACCATATGTGGGAGAATACAAACGGATGAAGACACCAGCTATGGTTAGCATGTTAGCTTATCATTAGGATGCAGAACTAACTGGTATCATAGCTGCTGGGCACAAGTCTAACGTGGGAGAGACTCCAAAAACATAAACACTGTTTCAGTATGTCCTCTGATGGATTCCTTTGTGTTTCTCAATACATCCTTACTATATGTAACAAACTCATAGAGGAAAAACTTTAGGCCCTAGTTTTAGGTTTGCAACCTTAACTTCATTACCAGTAGCAGCCAGGGAGATGATTTCTGGCCGGTAAGGTGTCATAGACAAAACACACATAGTGTCCTTGTGTGTTTTGAAAGGCGCTTATACATCAAATGTATTATTATTATTATTATTATTATTATTATAGAGAAGTTCTCAAAGACTTTTTCTTTCTTTGTTTTTCAAGCATCCTGCATCATGCATTAGCATGAAGTCTAATCAAAGTTGTAGTGGCTTTCATGCCATTTAGCCATTGCTATTAACTTGAAAACATCCCGCTATAATGATTGTCTTTATTTGATTTAAACTGCTTAATATTGTAGAGTTGTTGAAAGTATGTTTGTCTTAGGAACATATAAAACAAATATTGCCATATGCCTGTGAAGACGTGAAGCTCAGTTCTCAACACAGACACAGACAAACTATAGCCATAAACGTACGTGGGAGCTACTCTCTATCACATGAATCCCACTGTGGCTCTTCACCTTACCCCAAAAAGGCCTGATGCCAGACTCTGGAAAGAATTCCTGTCCTTCCTGAGTGTGAAGTGACTAGGCACACCGGCAGCCTGGAGAAGGAGGTATAAAGATAGAAAGAGGGGCCAGAATAGGGGGTAGTGATATGAAAAGAATCTGGAGAGGAAGAGAATGCAAAACCTGAGAGGGAGATACAGAAGTTAAGTAATTAGATTAGATCTATTTTTGGTCGAAAGAAAGGAGAGAGGACATGCAGAGGTACTGTGGATCAACTGTAAAGAGATACAGATTAAATCACCGGCTCTCACTTACTGTTTCCTGTTACCCCGAAAACAAGACAGTTGCTTGCCAGTAGAAAATCATGCAACAGTATCGCATGTCCCTTCACGGTGAAACTCTTGCCTCTGTTAGAGCTGTGTGAACGTCGCTGTATGTATTTTAGGTGCATATCTATATCAGTGCTTTTTTTACAGGTCAGTATTAAGTCAATGTCTTACATTTCAAAAATCACATGGCAGTGAAACAGTACTATCCGTTTTTTCTTTCAGGGCTTTCTGCCTGAAGTCATTATATTTTTCTGTTTTCATTCAGGGATACGTTAGGTTAAGACAACAAAACTTGTATTTTAAAAAATCCCATTCAATTTACATACATTACAACTATATACTACATATATTACTATATAACTAACAGCTTGGACTTGTTCTAAACACTTGGTTAGGAAAAGTTTTTTTCCACTCTTGGTTCTATATGATGTCATTGAAAGCAAATATGTTAATTGGTTCTGTGAGCAGAGAAACCCCGCCCACTTGCTGCTCTTGTTTGTGTGGGGGAGGCAATCGGAAGAAATTTGGCTTGGGAAGGGAGCTAAAATAGCTTGTTTTCGACTTAGCACAAGGACACTAAATTACGCTAAACTGGGAATCATGCAAAGCTACTCTAAGAAAAGAAATAAAAATCTGGAACTAGAAAGTAGCATAAAATCCCCTTTGAAGTTTTATTCGCATACTAAAACACTAAATAACTAAACAGTAGAAGAAACAAGTATTCACTAGTTGACAACAGCACAAAAGCAACATATTCTTGTCTGGTTTACGCCAATGTTTTTTACTGTTTAACTGTCGTACGATGGTCATGTCCTCCCTAAAGTCTGCTCCATCAATTCTAGTGATATGGGGTTCCCAAGCTGAATGCGTTCACCCCCTCTGTCTTCTTTTTCACGCATTGTCCCTGCTGGTGGGAAGGGTGTGTACAGCAGGGACAAAGCAGATGTCAGTGCTAAAGATGAGTTGTGCCCTGAGGGGAACAGAGCTGGTACAGTCCTTAAACCCTAGCGAACCAGACAGGCAAGCCAGGGATCTGTTTCAAAGAGGGCTAAAGTTGTCCTTGCTTTCTGAGTGATGGACACACACAAGAAAAACAGGGACGTTAATGCAGTGGAAACCTAATCACAGTAGTGTACTGCACCACTACAATCTTTAGTTATATGTACATTTTAAAAGATTTGTGCTCACAGTGAAGCATCTGCTGTTGGATGTTTTGTTTCTGCATTCAATAATTGTCAAAGCTTACAATAAAATTGAAAAATGTAGCTTGTTTTCTCTGTTCTCGCACACTTTTCCCTATTTTCCCTACAAATACAAACAAAGCCTGTTAATGTGAGATGCATTTGCAAAACGCTGTTCAGATTTGATTCTCGGGAAGCTCCAGCTCTAGCTTTTGTCCTTTAAGCAGAATAGCATAAATACACACACACTCTGCAGGGGGGCTACTCTGTCATCTTGCTCGCAATAAAGCAGTTCCCAGATGTCAGCCTCCCCCTGTTAGCAGACACACACGCTCACTCTCAGTCACCATGCCTTTGTTCTCAGACTGCAACATATTGCTTGTGCATCACATTCAGGCTTAGTGTACATAAATACTGCCGTTGTCGAGTGCTGTACTTTGGTATGGGTCAGAGAATAAGAAGATTAAGTATTAATATTTTATGTCAGTAACTTTACATTGTTGATGTATCCTGCCTTTGTTTGTCATTGGATCTTACCTTTTCATAATCAGCAGCACATTCTGAAAGCCTCTTCACACGGTAACCCCTGTTGCTATGTGAGTAAGAGTTGAGGGCAGAAAATATTACACTGTTGTTTCATCAGTGCCAAGCTGAAACTCCAGTGCAATTCTTAGATGATAGTTTGATGATATTCTGACATAAGATGCAATATGGTTTAAGGAAAGTGAATAACAAACTCAGCATTGATTAATTTAATCTCTAAATTTACATAGTTTTAAAAAACTAAGAAGACCAAAAATTTTCATAATTTGCTACACATCAGTGAATTAGGGCAACATTTTACTGAACTGAATGTTTAAAACTGGCTGTTATATTCTAGCTGTCATTATCCGTGAGACTACAATATAATATTTTCCACACAAAACACTGCTTCTGTAATCCACTTCTTGGTTTTTTTTTTTCTTTTTTCAAGGATGAAAAATGTCTCAAAACAGCTTGCTCAAATGAGTCATTGCGAAACCTTGCCCAGGGAGCATTGCAAAATCCAGAGAAATCTGAATCAATTGTGCTCTGTGTCTTACCGTTCAATGTCCTCTTTTTCACTTCAACCCTACAAAACAAACCACTCTGGGCCTAATAGACAGGCACGCCCTGGAAATCTTTGACCTGTTTAGATCAGATAATATCAGAAAAAAACAAGTGGGCCTGAATATGGCTGAACTTTTTGTTCTTAACGTTGCCCAATAATTTCGAATGAGACCCCCGGCTCTCCGGCTGTTCAGGCCTTGTGCTAGCCAGTGTTTTTAGAAGTAACACAAATCCAGTCACCTTTCCTCTCTTGTGTCCTCGCCTCTTGCTAAACCCGCTCTTCTAGTTCCCTCCTTTGTGTCAAAATAAGCCACATGTTTTTCTTTCTCCGCTTGCTGCTAAGCAACCTGGGGGATTCAGAGTGGTGAAAAGGATTGCAGTCTTAATCTAAACTCGGGGTTTCGCCGAGTCAGCTGTTTAGGGTGCAGTGGTATTGCGCATATTGGTGCAGTGTCAGTTTCCAGGGATCCTTAACGGTAACATCTGTTGCATCTTGTCATTTCAGAGGTGGAAGCAACAGCAGTTCCATTTAAGTGGAAAATTGACTGATGGGTTTTATTCCAAGTGCCTGAAAAATATTACGTACATGATCATTAGATTTGATCAGCACAGGAAACAAGCCAAATGTTACAGTGTCACGCTCCAAATGAAGAACTGCAACATTACTCAAAGCCATCCAGCTTTTCTCAGTTTTTCATGTTTATATGTTGCACAACAGGAAAAACATTAAATTGTGGCACCAAATTTGCCCAATTTGATTTAAAGCTGGATAGTGTCTTTTCATGCTTTTGAAATCAGCAAGCTGAAATTTCTTTATACAGAGTGCAACTCACTGTCCCGAGACAGAACCGTTAGTGAGGCAAGAGAATAGCTGACCTGATCCCTTCTCTCCAGTCCTCTTGGTACAGATGGTTCAGTCTTTAAAGCATTGTAGGTCAACTACCAATCAGGCTTGAGCGAAGCCACGGCATCAGCGCTTCGTTTGTATTGCTCCCGCTTCATTCAGCCAAGCAGAAGCTTTGATTTTATTGCTTAATGTCTGTATTAATACGTCTTCCCCACCCCCGTCCCCATTTTTGAAACGTAAAGCCATCGGTGAGTATAGAAGTAAATGATGACACAATTCAAAGGGAATTATGATGCCAAGATAGGAAATCTTTTATTACAGAGAAAAAAAAAACTTTTCTTCCAAAATATAGAAATCTGTACAACTTCCGCACAATCAATTTACATGAACTGTACAAATTTACAGCAGTTCATCACAACATACCCAAGGAAAAATAAACTGAACACGATAAAGATGTACTGACATGAGATCACAAGATACAGCTTTTCTTCTTGGGTAAGCTCGGATTTTTTTGTTTATTTTCTTGTTTTATACGTAAATAGAAAAAAAAAAGAAGGGAAAAAACAAAAGAATGAACAAAAAAAAAGAAAAAAGAAAAACAAACAAAAACAAAGGATACGTCTACAGTCACAGATCATGGAAACTAATAATTTTACCAGAACAACTTTGGTCCTTGCCAACACTCCCATCACGAATGGCTTCACTTACGAAAAAGCATTATCCATGTTAAAAGATGAAATACAAAAAAGGAATACATCTAAAAAAAACCAAAACAAAACAAAAAAAAAACACCTCAGCATAGAAATTATTGGCACTTCCCATGTGTAATGTTATGTACTCTACCATTTGTTGTACAGTTACAATACATTCTACAATATGTAAAACACCTCAAATGTGAAAGTGGCAATAATTCAACTAATCGATGACAGTATTGACAACGACAACAACGAAACTGCTGTTCCCTTCCCGTTTCATATCTTAACATGCACAACGTTTCCATAAGAGTATTTATTGAATGTCCGAGGCCTGAGTTTGGCAATACATTCCAGGAGAGACTCCTCGCGTCTCAAAAAAGAAAAATGTCACACAACTTCAACATTTAGTGCATTTATGTGCTATTTTACCTCTGACTACTCAAAAGCACTCTCACAACATTTTTTTGTAATCTAAGTGCACACAAGCTGAATGGATGCCATTTAAATAGTTAACATTACTGAGGATTTTAAACCATTTCAGGTGGTAGTAGCAAAGTCGAAAAGGTGTCCAAGGAGAATTTGGTTTGTTGGTTGTTTCTTTTTTTTTTTTTTATATATATTTTAATTTTTTGAAACCCCAGAAGAATTAAATTCTGATAAAACTGGGTTAGCTCACCAGGCTAAAAATCCTCTTAAAAAGAGGATAGGGCAAAATGGATATGAGTGGAAAGATGAGGAAAATCTACCAGTGTGACCATAAAATACATCAAAAGCAGTGAGACGAGATGATCATCTCTCGTCTGAAATATAGACCAATCTCAAAACATCTCACGTGACATTAAAAAGCTTTAATGGAGCAGCATGATTTTAAAACTGGTGTCCACCATGGAAACCAAAGCTCTGGGCTCTCAGCCCAGCAAGCTCTCCTCCATCTGCCCAACATGGAATAACTGCTTTTCACAGATTGCTGAAGGGAGTATCAGCAGAGAACAGGGTGCAGGGGGGTTAAGGGGGGGTTGCAGTGCGTCAAAGGCTATAGCTATATTACCCATGATCCTCTCAAGCTTAGGGGAGCTTAAAACACCCATAGGTCTGGTGATGAGCGGCGAACCAGCCTGCCGTGACAGATTTGGCCAGTGGCTAAGGCCTGAGCAACACCCGTAGCCGTTCTAGCATCTGTTCCATCATCCTGTTACCCGTTCAACCCCAGAACTGGGAGTGAAGTGGGGGTACACCAGACAGCCACAACATCCTTTCATATGCATGTAAACAAAGTTGCTACGCAAACTCAGTAATTAAGTGCAGCGCGATCCAGTGAGATGAAAACAAAAAAAACAATGGCCTTAGTACCCTCAATTCTTCATCTTTGATCCATGTTTCCTTGTCTCTCACTAGCCCACCCCCTTAAGTGCAGCTTGAGAACGCCAAGCGCGTGTGCTGGTTATCCATCACTGCTGAGGGAAGGTCGAAGGGTTCTGGTCAGGGTGGGGGATGTTGAACAAGTCTGTGAGGGAGGGGGCCGGAGGGATTTTAGCTGCCCTGGACAAAAGAGTCCGGCCCTGGCCCCCGACTCTCTCACACCAGCTCCCCATGCCTGCCTTCCTTACCCAGCTCCCTATGGTGATGGATGATGATATGTGTCACATTAAGTCTACCTGCATCCACAGGGGGTCAGCTAGCAGCATGCTGGCCTGCTCTTGGCTAAACAGGAGGTCTGAGCTTAAGGGGGTGATATGTGGTACTTGAGGCACTCTAACCCTGACACCAGGACGGGTGGGGGCAGTTGAAGCTGCCAGGCTGGAAAGGGGACACCTCCGGCAAGGGTCCAGGCAGCACAATGCACCAGTTTGGCTCTCGTAAGCCTGGCATTAGTTAGCATCACAAATGGCTCAAAATACTTGACAATGAGGTCTCCATAAGGCAGTGCACCTCCAATCCCCCCTCCCCTAAAAGTATCTCTCCTTTACAAGACCTTTAAAACAATGAATGAAAATAGAAGGCTGACAAGACCTGATCCTGTTTTTTGTTTTGTTTTTTCTAACTTTTACTTTCCCCCCCAATTAAAGTTAATCATCTCTTAACACTTCATGCTCCTGACCTCCCTTTGGCCAAAGTATCACACAGTCATCACTCAGGTCAGACCTTTCAGGCATTTTTTTTTTTTTTTTTTTTAAATCAGCAACATAAATCACCATCTGCATACGTCAGAGGTGGCGCACATGGAGGGAGGGTGGGGGAGCTTTGCATCGTGCCAGGATCAACAGTGCCATATGAATGGATAACCAAATGTTTTTGACATACCACCCAAAAATACTCTCCACTTATATATTTAAAAAAAAGGAAACAGCTCTGAAATGTTCACAAATACAGTGTTAAAAGGTTTTGAAATCCATTGTTGCACACTCCCCACGTGACCAGACATTAATCCATGGCGACTTTGGGAGCTACAGTATCATCAAACGGCTAAACATGGGCAGGGCGGTAAGAACTGTGAGAAAAGATGACATTTGAATGGATGGAATGCAGGCGATTTTCTCCGAAAGGTGCACATCCCACACAATCTCACGTCAAAGTGCATTCAATGTTAAATCTAACTGGGCCACAAGACCAAAATTTGGCTAAAAAGACCCCCCCCCCAATGCTACACATTGAGTTTTGGTAATGCAGGAGAAATGGTGAAGGGGAAAAAAGGGGGCTAAATTAAACAACACAGGAACTTGATTGTGAACTTCAACAACATTCATTAACTAGAGGGAAGAGAAAGGTAGACGGATTGCCTTTCCTTCCCTCAGAGAGCTACACGAACATGGGTGACAGGAGGGCGACGGTGTAACGGGACACACTGGTATCCATAGGTAACAGGTGTCACAACACATTCCACTTGCACTTACATACAGGCCGGGGAGAAGGTTGGGATGAGTGCTTTCTTTAAACTTCCTGTTGCGAGTAGAAGGGGGAGGAAGAGAAGTTAAGACCGTAAGCCCCTTTTTTTTTTTTTAATCCAATAGCTAAAAGATAAAGAAAATATATTCCCTGTGGTCCAAAAAAGGTTTTTTTTTATAGAAAATAGAGATGCTCTCATTGGGAGTTTCTTTACTTTGAGCTTGGATTTCACTGGGCACAGTCTGAACCTCAATTTCCTCCCCACCCAGGAAGCAAAATAAATGAAAAACAGCAAACTGAGGAAAAAAACATTTTAAATTTTCAGATTCGGGGGTAGTTCTTAACGAAGAAAAAAATGATCCATATAATTTGGACTGCTGTTTTTTGCAGTGGTGTATTGAACATGTACCCATAGTGACCACAAATAAGTGCAAAGTCAATGCTGATAGCCCCTTCGGACACAGAGCTGATCGCCACGATGTTTACAGTTGAGAGTGCAGGGGTAGGCGGAGCCAGTTTCCATGGGTGTTCCTGGTTGGTTGGTTGGTTAGTTTAGCTGCCCCAACAGTTCCATTTCCACAAAGCCTCTCCTAAAAAATGGAGTGCCCAGCTCATCCAATGACACAACAGAACAGATGATAATGGGGAGAGAGGGTAGAAAATAGCAAACCTACAAGGTTTCCATCACCTGGACGATAGGCCACATCCTCTGTTTTCTTTTTTGTTTGTTTCTGTTTTTTCTTTTTTTTTTTTTTTTCCTTCTTTCACTATTTCATTTCATATTCTTAGCTTTAAAAAGGCTCACCCTGGTCTAGCCAAATGACCAGCCATGGCGTGACCCTGAACAATAGTAGGCCTGGGTGACTATGTGCCGCTTTAACTAGACACAGTCATCATATTGTAGCCTTTGGAGGGACTGGTTCTTCCCAGCACCATCAGTTCCTCCTTGCAGCTGATGTGACTGTCCACCATAGGGTTCACTGCCCCGCTGTTTCCTGAGGGGGAGCTGGTGGTGGCTGTCGCTGGCATTCCTCCCGGGCCTGGCTGCGACTCATACAGGACGCAGATGGATCCATCTTCGCCAATGCGGTAGGAAACCTCGAAGGGGTCCACCCAGAGCGTGAGCTCACTGGGGAGCAGCAGGTAGAGTTGCTGGATGGTCAGACCGATGCGTTGGCCTGCCTGCCACACCAGGGGGTCCATCTTGTGGTTGATGCGAATGCAGCGATAACCTGAGCCCTTGCAGGGCCTGTCTGGAAACCAGTGGTGCTTATATTGCTCTGCAGGGAAACAAAGAGAGACAAGTTGGAGAAAACGATTAGCTCTGAAAAACAGACTCTTTTTACTAACACGTCAAGAGGGCAAGATCACATCATAAGCAAAGAAGGGGGAAAAAAAGAAAGGCTTAGTAATGTATGATAATGCAGGAGCCAGATATCTGCAGTAAACTGGAGGTTACCAAACGCTAAAGAGAAAGCAGACAGACTGTACTTTCTGTCAGATAAGCCCAGATGATTTAATAAGACCGTAAAAGCAGTTAACCTAAAAAAGGGCACCATAAAATGAAAACAAAGCAATTTTATGATATATGATATGCTTAATATTTTCCTTCTTGATCAAACCTAAAAACAAACAAAACATTATGTTCAGCACTTTTTGTTGGCTCTCCATATTGTAAACGGGAACAGAGACACTTAATTAAGAATAGTATATCTTAATCGTGCGCCATGCATTTAAGCCAGGAGGCAACTTAAATGTTTATTGTTTTATGTTGGTGCTGTCAAATTAAGTCAAATAATTATTATGCAAAAAGCATTTACTGAAACCTATTACTGGTTCAGACAAATCTTTTTCCGCACAGAAATAAAAATATTTAACACAGTTGCTAAGTGCATTTGTTTCTCAGGGAACTACAGGATGTTTCTGTAGGTGTTCTACAAATGTCACATTTAGCCTAGAGCGCATCTAATTCACAAAGTGAATTAAGAACTACAGCGTTATTGAACACTCGAGCAAAAATAAAAGGGAAAAACATCACCTGTTACAGGCCTCATAAGCAGCCATAAACAGGCCTACGTGATAAAAAAGACTGCCATTGAATTGCACAATCCCCCCCCTCCCCTGGCCTTCCCCAGTGTCACAAAGTCTTCCATGACTGGCTGAACAAAAACACCAAAAGTGTCCCAGCCAGCCATCTGGGGCACGCAGCTCCGCCTCTTAAAGGGAAAGGGTTCCCT
>VUQR01016697.1:54563-65426 GCA_015108515.1 Hemichromis elongatus
TGGGATTTCTGAGTTCAATGCAATACCCTGAAAAACGTATATATCTATCTATCTATCTATCTATCTATCTATCTATCTATCTATCTATCTATCTATCTATCTATCTATCTATCTGTCTATCTGTCTGTCTGTCTGTCTGTCTGTCTAGACAGTTGAAGGGTTCCATGTCAATTATTGGACTACTTAAAAATCTTGATACATAATTATCTTGATTACATTATTTCCTTAGGGATTATTACAGTATTCTGATTCTGATGAAATTCTGTGTAACAGTGGGGCTATTTGACATTTAAACTTAAATGTCTCCCCACTGACTGACCACAGAATAACAAATGTCCCAAAACTGTCTCAGTTCCTGGTCATTTTATCTAAAGGCCACAGAGTGCAGGGGAATCCTCAAAGTCACACACAAATACATACACGAGTAAACCCCCTTCTCTTACCGCGCAGAAGTTGTCAGTAGTGTTTCACCCACACGCTAACTTGCTATCTTGTGAAAAGGTGGATAGTTTCAGGATGCTTCAGAAGACCTGGTTGTTTCTGATTTAGAGATATAAACAGATACAAACCACTGTTTTACACCTGTAAGCTGTTTATTACAATTAGGGTTAGAATTTCATTTCCCGCAATGCCTATATTTATTTTTTCTCTCAAGTAAGCAACAGACTGTTTATGTTACTTTCATACTCCTGCACTCTTTACATGACACTGAGGTGGAGTTTTATGCCACCCTTATATGGACAAAGTAACGTCCAAGTATTAGGGATTAGGGTCCCATAGGTTGGTCAGCCTTTAAAAATATACTGTAGAGAAAAACTCACTGGCAGCTTTGTTGTGTACACCCGCTGGTTGACACAAATTCAATGAAACCCAGTGCATTTAAGCATATAGATATAGTCAAAGTTGATTTAAGTGACTTTGACTGTAGCATTGTTGTTGGTTCCAGGTATGGTGCTCTAAAATTTCAGAAACTATTGGGATTTCCCACAAAACCATCTTTAGGTTTTGCAGAGAATGGTCTGAAACATGCAAAATACCCATGGAGAAGTAGTTCTCTAGCTGTACTGAGCTGATAGAAAGGCAACAGAAACTCAAATAACCAGTTGTTATAGCCAAAGTATGTAGACGGGCATCTCTAAATGCACAACACTTCGAACCTTGAAACAGATTGGCTACAACATCAGAAGACCACACTGGGTGCCACTCCTGTCAGCTAAGAATGGGAAACTGAATTTAGTTAGCACAATTTTACTAAAATTGGACAATGGAAGACTGGAAAATAGTTGCCTAGGCTCATTAGTCTTAATTTCTGCCACCACATTTAGAAAGTAGAGTCAAAATTTGGTCTAAACAATATGAAAACAGGACTCCCTCCTGTCTTACGGCACACTTCAAGCCGAATCGATCCAAAAATGTGAAGTCAGCAGGCTGTTTGCCAACAATTGCCCATCAATGGCACCATTGGATAAGTCATTAGAGTGACTCCGTCACAAAACTCAAAAACAGGATTTTTAAAATGAGGGAAATGGTTACACAAAACCGACACCGTGGTCCCAGAGTCTGATAAAAAAAGAAATACACCGAACAGCAAGTATACCATCGCCTCAACGTCCTCCTTTGTCGTGTTCTGTTTGTGTCACATACAAATGACGTCACAGACTTTCAGGCGCGTTGCTATAACGACCGCATGCACATTAGGTGGTACTCAATTGTAATGGAAAACAAATGAAATCGAGTAGAGTTGAACTGAGCAAAGCCGAGTACGTACTAGTGGAAAAGAAGCTTCAGAGCTAACTGACCACTGTTTAAATGTCACAACTTACCTGGGTACTGTTGCTGACTATGTCCATCCTTTTATGATGCGATAAAATTAATGGCTTAAATCATCTTGAACTGTCTTTGCGTTAGTGAGTTCACTTAAATGATCTCCACAGTCACCAGATCTCAGTCCAACAGAGCACCTGTTGGTGGTGGAATGGGAAATTGTTGGTTGTTTATCAGTTGTGCAGCAACCGCGTGAAAATATCATGTCAAAAAAGACCAGAATCTCTAGAAAATGTCACCAGCACCTTGTTGAATCTATGTCATGAACAATAAAGGTGGGTTTTGAAGGAAAAAAGAGGTCCAATCATGTACTAGCAAGGCATTCCTAATCAAGTGTCCATTGAGATTAAATTTTGTTTTAAAAGCAATGAAATCATGAGCAATATATTAGACTCCAGAGAAATCCAAAAACTTTCATCCAAAATGTGCTCTTCAACAAAATTATGTGGTTGTTTTTTTGTAATATCTTTCTAAATGTTACCACAAAAATCCACATTTATTCAGCAGCAGGTACAATGCTCAAGGAGAACAAAGAACAACCTTTTCACAGCCAGCTCAAAGCAATTAATTTGACTCTCAAAATACATATTTTGTATAGCCTGTGGCTTTAACTGCAGTGTTGTTCAGGTCACATAATTCTCACTCACAAATGCTACACTTTAGCAGCCACTGAAGAAGGGTTTTTATCCCCACTGGTCCAGGGAGAAACTGATTTTGGGAATGTAGTAGTAACAGTGACATAAACAAGAGATTTGCTGGCAAGCACAAAAGTCCACATCTGCACCACACAAACATCTGTAGACAGGCAAAGTGCCTCATTACTGATAGAGAGCGCGGGGGGTGTGTGGCTGAATTTTGTCACCTCGACAGGGAGATAAAAGTTGAAAGAGAAGGAAAGTAATGGCAATAACAGAGCAAGCTAGGGAAGAATAATTAAACCGGGAAATCCCCAAACCTTTCCTGCTCTTTCTGATTACACAGCACACCTAAAAAGAAACAGAAACAGCAGAAATTATTTTGTACTACTGGCTGTTTTTCATGTGTGGGCCACCAGTACTGGGTAAAATATGGCCCTGGTTGTTGCCAGACAAGGGTGGGGTATCCTGTCGTTAGGTTCTCAGCTAGGGTAATGAATAGAGGCTTTTATCTTGAAACCACACGTGAACTACAGTAGAGGAAAGAATGTCAGGTTGGGATTTGAAGAGGGAGCTCTTGGCTGCTTTCTGGAGTGGGCAAACACGTTCTTCGTTTACGGCAGTGAACACAGCCCAACGTTTATGAACATGCTCGGTCTTCCATGAGGGTAAAGAGACCGTCAAGAGACACCAACATCTGCGGGTCAAAGAAAAGTTAAAACAACATGGTCTCTATTCATCAAGATTCAAGACAAAACAATGCCCCTGACATTCCCAGCACACACATCCACAGATCTGAATAACATCCCCCTTAGCATTCACTGATAGTTATCTCTCTTTGGGCAGGATCCAGCTTATCATTTCAGAGCAGTTTCAGTGTCAGCAAGCATACCCATTTGTACCATAAAATGGGATTTCTCATTACCTGAACCACTTTGCATGTTTGACTTCACTGCACTAAAAACTGAAACCTGAACTGCTTGAAAAACATGTTTGCACTTTAAAATGTGAACTTTTCTATTACTATTTCTCACTATTTAAAACTTGCACAGAGTTATTATTTTATTCTCTACTCTTTAACATTCATAGCAGTACCAGCTCATAAATTACTACATTGTAAACTACTGCTTTCGTTACATAGAAAAGACTCCCCCCTGCTGGCATTAAATTAAGAGGCTGTTTTTTGAGGTCCCAAGCACATCACTATAGCATTATGCAGCTAAGGTAAAACATCCGATGTAACGCACAATGACAGTATTAACTCTATACTTAAACTAAACCCAGCTGGCAGATGTGATTGGTGTTGACATACCAAGTGTGCACAAATCTGTGCACATAAAAAACAATGAGGAAAGAACAAGAGGTTAAGATTATATGCAGTAAATGATTCAAGATATTTTTATTCTTATTCAAGCTCATACAGGTTTTAGCATTACAACATGATAGATGTTTACAAGTGGTTAACTGGCATCATTGAATCAGCTAACTTTAAGTAGATGTTGTAGCATCCAATTCAAATTTCGCTGCGTCAGGACATCTCTCAACTTGAACTGTTACACAGTGTTAGCGTTTGGCATTATCCTATAATTTTTACTTGCGAGCACAAGGCTGTAGGGTATGGTAGTGACCCAAAGCATGCTGTGAAAATCACACAAGTGATTGTAAAGGGGGAAAAAAAAGGGAAAACTACGGCCTGATCATGTACGCTGCCTGTCTGGAATCCTGTAAAACACCTTTGAAAAGAGTGCAGCAACACAAAAGAGCAGCTGAATAAACTTTCTTCAGCAAAATGCTCTCCAAGAACAATCTTCTCCATGTTCAGGATGACTGAAAATAAAGGTAGACATTTTAAGCAATGAAAAGGTAAAAAAACACAAACAGATTTTTTGTAAGACTAGGAACCCACTCTTAGCTTTTAAAATGTTACTTAAGTGTACAATAATATAAGAAATATTTTACTTATGCTAAAACCAGGTAAAAATAATTAGTAAGTAAATTGATGAACAATATTTTAGCATTATTAAATCACTGAAACAGCTTGTTCCTGACTACTTTTTCGGGGGAATGAGAAGGACAAAGAACACAAAAAAAAAACACTCAAGCGACACACTTATCACCGCATCTATTAGCAGGGTAAGCATGAAAAACTCACACTAACACAGAACAGTATGTGCGATATAAATGCAAGAACATAACATGCCTTAGTAAACGCAAATATAGCTTCCAAACACGAGTGATGTCACTGTGACTGTATGGGTGTGACTAAAAAACAAGTTTGAGCATTTCATCGCCCTTCCCATTTCCATCTTCGGTCACCAGGAAGAGAGTCATGTGAAAAAACCACAAAGTTTCCATGATGTTCACTCTCTCTCTGCGCTGATGATAATTCAAGCAGGAAGCTATTTCAGCCTCCCTTACCACTGGAGTGTTGTTCTGTGGACTCTGGTTTGGCCTTGAGTACTTCACAAAAATGAAGCAACGTGCACAGTGAATGCCTGAGGAATCCTTTTTTCCCCTCACTGCTATCCTGAATAATGGTTTTTCCTCATATGTCTGAAATGGCTTAAGTTTGTTTGGGGTTCTCTGGTTCTAAGCTCTATACTGTCTTTTTTTTTTAAAGTATCTATTATTCTGACGCACACTCACTGCTCTCCAGAATGTCCTGAGTTATTCATGCAGTAAGCTTGGCAAGATAAAATGCTGAGATTTGAATTGGGAGGATTAAATTATAGCTATCCATATTAAGCCTTTTTCTTTTTCCACTCATACATGAAGCTCTCCATGCCCCATGACTATGTTTCTGGGATTATCAAGTTAGAGAAGAAAGGACTCATATGTACATCTCCCCTTAAGTTAATTAATATAAAACACAAATAGCTGTCTATGTATCCGCATGCATGCTTCTCTGTGTGTATTTATAGCAGTGACATTTAACTGCGTGAGGGGCTTGACGAGACCAGTCAATTCCAGCTTGCAAGATGGCCACTGAATGGTCTACTCAACCTACTCTCACACTTTGATGCTACAGCAATTTAAGCACATTTATATTTTGCCGTGTTCAAAAACTAACAAAACTAGATTCAGACACCTGACGTGGTGTCCTTAAAGGAATGGCCTACAGATGATATATCCTCAGGGACTCAAATGATCTCATGTTGGCTTTAAAAGTGTCTCTTCTGTAACTACATGGCTACAGTAAAAACAAAATATCTCTAGAATCTTGTCACACAACTTTATAGCTAAGCTAGCGCCACTACTTCATGATGGCGGTGTTGGTATGTCATTGTGTTGTGCATTAAAAAAAAAACTTAATCTAGATCCACCATCACATTTATCACTTGTTACATAAATACTTCTTGTGTGGTGGCACGCCATGTATAATATATTCCTATTTTGTTTGATGCAGTGCAGTTCCAAATAAGAACAGCAAATTCATCTGTAGTGGTATCATACCAGCAGCAATGACACCTTATTTCAGTATATTTTAGCTTAAATCATTGCTTGCTAGATGGTCACTAACCACTTTCTAGGCATAAATTTTAGCATTTTCATTGGACTCAAATTAGCAGTATGATATTAGCATTTTTTTAAAAGCGTGATATCAGAGTGTTTCAGCCTGGTTAATACAGCTAATAAGTGGTTGCTAGTGTTAAAAGTATTTTTTTTTTTCAATAATGTTCAATATTTTTTTATATTTACATGTTTACATAGACATTTTTAGAGCAGTAATAGTGAATCTATCGAGTTGGTTTTCCTATATTTACCTAAGTCTAGGACTTCTTGGCTTCTGATTGGCTAGTAAATTCACATGGGGAGTCAGAACAAGGAAGTTGCATGGTAGAAGTTTGCTAAGTTATCCATGTCCATTTTGCTGTTTATAATAGTTAAGAGAGATTTAGTACCATATAATGAACCCTAATGCCACAAATATAAAATGTGGGACACATAGTGTACCAAGTACGGAAAAGGTACTACAGAGTACTCACTCGCAGTATAATTTCTCTACATCATGGGAAAAAGATCTTTAAGTCCGAATGCCCCACTCCACCTCTAACCTTTCATTACCACAACTGATGGGTCACTCTGACAAAGTAACTAGTTAAGGAACATTTTCTCGACATTGTATAAATATGTAAGCCTTAATGTTGGCAAGATGGGATTTTTAGTACCACAGCCTGTGACACATGTTCAGTTTTGAGAAACTCTGATCACATATAACCCAATTTAGTTGTTGTGAATTTATATGTAAAAAAAAAGTGCTGACTGGTAAGTGTGTATGTGAAATCTTGGATGTGGTACGTTGCTGGTCTCGTGCACTCGCTGACTTCCTTTCCCTGGTGGAACAACCAAGTTTCAGTGCCCTACAGTTGAGTCATTAAACACTCACCCACAGCCACACAAGCAGATTGAGTTTTCCACGTAGCACAGTGTCTGACTGCAACAGGTTTGTGTGGGGTATAAATATGTAACATTTTAATGAATATTAAAGACATGTTCTTGTCTCTTTATCTTTGATAGTGTCTTTAAAAATAATGAGCATTACACTGAGTGTTGTGTCAGGAATTAAACTGCGGCTTCCTGCAGCTCATCCTACTTTAATATTATATTATTACCTAGGTGAACATTTAATCCTGAGTGTTTAAAGGGACACAGCTACTTTTAGTTTTGCTGAAATGGACACATACACTGGAACTATTTTACTATCTTTCTATTTATTCAAATAGGCTACACTGTTGTCACATTTTACTCTTGCACATAATGACAAAAAATAGTTTTTAGAAGGGTTTAGAACATCTAAAGCAGCTTAATAAATTAAAACACTTAAAGGAATCGTTTGAGATTTTTACTTGCTGAGAAGTACAGTGTACTGTGAGGAGTAATTAGATGGTTTTATTTGAGCTGGTAGGTGATATTTTTGCCTTCTTCACACAGACAGGCTGATTCTGGTAAACTTACTGGTAGTAAGCATATAATTACAGTGCAAACAATTTCTCACCTAACTGTTGGCAAGAAAACAACGAGTACAAAAAAGGGCATTTCACAACCCGTCAGCCATTTACAGAAGATCTAGATTTTGCATTTTTTTTTATCTTTGCATATATTTTTTTTCCCAGAATCATTCCCTAATCCCCAAATCTCAAAGGAATATGTACTTAGTTAATTTGGAGTTAATGTTTTTAATGCCTTCTGTATTCAAGGAATATATCTCTTTGTCATATGACCACATTAACCAGAGTAGAGAATTCAAAGACCAACAGAAAGAGTTTGGTAATCTTATCATTAAGCTAGATAAAAAAGGAACAAACAGACGCACACACAGGTTTTATCATCTGCTTCTGTCAGCATAGTGTGTCTCAACCTGAGAGAAGTGCTGTCACTGTGTATCCACCCACGGTCAAAACACAACACAACGATTGAAAGAAAGACAGTGCTCGAGAGAGAGAGAGAGAGAGAAAGCAAGAGTGTACATGTATGAGCGAGAGTCAGTGACGATGCTGCTTAAAAGCCCTCAACATGACTCATGCTTTAAACAGCCTCAAACAGCTGGGATTCAAATCCAGTCTGGGCTTGAGAAAGCTGTCATTCCACTGCGAGCTGCTATTCATGACACAAGAGTTTCAACGACTGTGGCAATAAACGTAGACCAGTTACGCCCAAAATGTACAGCTCTCACCCAAATATGGCTCTTGTGACTGGCGAAGCTGACTGTGACTCAATGGTTTGTTAGATTTTCCATGCAGTGTCTGTTCTGCTGTGCTGAGGGTCAGTTTTGTCCACGTGATAAGTAAGAACTGTACACTAGTTATCTAGGCAGGACTCTTTCTGTTCATACATACATCATATTAATGAAGTGAGATGTACCGAAAGGTGTATGTACAGTAACTAATGCCAGCATGTTTGACCTCTTCAAGGTTGACAAGCCCACCAGTGCATTTCAAAAACAGTGGAGAAAACATATACTAGTGATTACAGCACTAGCTTCTAACGAGGCAAGCCAGATGAGACCAGTAGGGAAAGGAAAGCACAGATTTTAGCATGAACATTACATGAGGAAAAATATATCTGATTTGGTATTAAAACTTTAAAAGTTATTCTAGACTTGCAACGGCACTTGCAGTGTAAATATACTCAGGTAATGTAGGGAGGAGAATACCTATCCCAGCTTGTTAAGGTTTTCCCTCTTGTCAATAACAACAACCAATCAATTGATTGCACAAGTGAGTATTCCTACTGTCAGTCTGTGACCATTTTAATCATGGCATCACTCCTCACACATTAGTGTTTGAAAAAATAGGTCTGGAGATTTTCTATATTTTTTTTTTCAACATTTTCCAACAACAGAAGAAAATAAAGAGTTAACAAACAAAGTGTCTTGGATGAGAATTAGCACAAGTCTGAGGCCATGGTTCTGAGTCAGAAAAGGGTGCAGTTCTCACCCTAGGTTGGAAACAAGTTACTGCCCCGAGTGGCAGCAAGCAGCAAAAATGCACGGTGTCTTGGCTCAGCCTTAGAGAAAGGTTGAGGAGAGCCTGGTCATTCAGGAAGTGGTATGGATTGAATCCGATTTTCCTCCACATTGAAAGGAGTCAGTTGACATTGAACAGGATTCCTTCTTTTCATCTCATATGTGATGTGTCCCATACGCTTTCACCAAGACGAAGCCCCAGGGCAGACCTGGAGAACACCTTGGTATCCCCCAGGATGAGTTGGACAAGGTGACCAAGGAGAGGGAGGTCTTGGTAACTTTGTCTAGATTGTGACCTGGATCTGGATGAGGAAAAGAAAATGAAGGGCCAGTTGAATGAAATCCTAACAAGTATGTCCTCTGTAACCAAAATCTGACTCAGCTTATTCTTGTGAAAATGAATGTGATCCAAATTATTTGTGGTACATTATGTTTTGCTATGATGATGTGCACTACAGTTCATTAAAAGTACCCACTTATGCAATTTTAGTAATAATAAAACTTTGCCTACTAAAATGTCCACAGGAGTAGTCAGATAGATTAAATAGATGTCTAAACAATCTGACACAGATAATGGTAAAGAAGCTACTGCAGATGGTGGAAGTTTGCTTTGACGAAACACAAACTGAAACAGAGAAGTCAAATACAAAAGAAACATTTTTAAAACAGTTGCCTCAGATAGGACTCAGGTTTACATCTTCATGCTTCAGGTCTTGGGCGTATGCACACCTATTAATGTGGACTTTTGTTCATTCCTTTTCATCAAAAGCCAGAAAATGGTATCGTGGAGCAGTTCCCTGCACACCAAAAAGTGTATCTGCTGATTTAAAATGCAAAGGAAAGGAGTCCTGGCTGAGCATCAGTATGTGACAAGTTGGTAGTCTGCCATTGTTAAACTAAAACTCTTTTTGGTTGATTCAGTGTTGGGAGGCATGCCAGGTCATGTTGAAGAACTGGTGATCAGTCTGTGTGATCACTGGGTTGACGTGGGTGGAGAAAGAAAATAAAGGCAGCTCAAGTTTCACTTTCATTCATGTGATCTTAGCTTCTAATGGGGCCAATAAGAAGATTGTAATGTTGCTATGCTGTCCTTTCTGAGCTCTAAGTGGATTGTACAATGTTTTTAAAGTAGTGTTGCCTACCTCCAACCCAAGATAAAGCTTTGTTTGTGTTAGTTTACAGCTGACATACTGGTAGGTTATGCCAGAACATGCAATGCTTAATCTGGGGCCTGCCTCAAAAGGAGCTCTGAGGTGTGTGGGTATATGGGAGTGTACTTTAGATTAGATTAGATTAGATTAGATTCAACTTTATTGTCATTACACAAGTACAAGTACAGGGCAACGAAATGCAGTTTAGGTCTAACCAGAAGTGCAATAAGCAGCAAGTGCAGGATAAAGGTAAAATAAGTTATGGGTATATACAGGGTGATATGTGCAGGGGAGACTGAATAATATTTACAGATGGATGTACAGTAGTATGTATATAATATACAGTTTGTATTGACTATGAATATTAAATATTAACATATGTATAAATGTAGTGGATATGTATTGGATATGTACAACGTAGTGCAATGATTATGTGCAAAGATGTGCAAGAATAAATAGTACGGTGGTTATCAGGAGTGTATGGGGGGGGCAGAGGAGTTCAGCAAGGAGACAGCTCTGGGAAAAAAGCTGTTCCTAAGTCTGTTGGTTCTTGTCTGGGGTAGCCTAAAGCTCCTAAAGGCAGGAGAGAAAACAGTCCGTGGGCAGGGTGGGAGGAGTCCTTAAGAATACTGTGTGCTCGACGCAGACAGTGCTTCCTCTGGATGTCCTCAATGGATGGAAGTGGAGTCCCTGTGATGCGCTGGGCAGTTTTCACCACCCGTTGCAGCGCCTTACGCTCAGCAACAGTGCAGCTCCCATACCACACTGTGAGACAGCTGGTTAGGAT